>JASDQU010884551.1:23390-33749 GCA_032191745.1 Picea mariana
ATTTGTCCTTGGGGCACCTTTGCCTACCAAAAACTACCCTATAGTTTAAAGAACGTCGGTGCAACTTTTCAACATGCCATGTCTTATGCTTTTCATGATATTAAGCACATTGTACAACCATATCTAGATGACCTACCGACACATTCCATGCATCGTAGTGACCATCTGACACACCTCTGAGCCATCTTCCTTCGTTGTCAGTTCTATCGTATACGTTTAAACCCACACAAATGTGTTTTTTGTGTGGAGTTCGAACGACTTCTAGGTTTTATCGTGTCATGCCAGGGGATCAGGGTCGATCCTTTGAAGGTTTAGGTGATCCTCAATCTCCCTCCTCCTTCTTCATTTTTCCAGCTTCAAAGTTTGCAAGGGAAGGCACATTGTTTACGTCATTTCATCCCAAACTATGCTCAATTAATGCTTGGATTTACTTGACTGCTCAAGAAAGGTTCTGAGTTCATATGGGATTCCACTGCCAACAAATCTTTTGAATCTTTGAAACTGACTTTAACCCATACCCCATTACTTTTCCCACCTGAGTATAGTTGAGATTACTTCCTTTATCTCATTGCTTGGGTCTCTACCATCGCCATGGTTCTAGTCCAAGAATATGATTCACATGACGAACATGTCATTTATTATTTGAGTCGGAGTCTCATGACTACCAAAGCCAAATACTTACATGTTGAAAAACTGGCCTTGGAAGCTGTTCAAGTTGTCCAACGTTTCTGTCACTATATCTTACTACGCAAGACCACTGTAATTTTTTATTGCAGCCCCATGCAACACATTCATACACGCCAATTGCTAGGGATAAAATACTCCAAATGGATAGTAATTCTCTAGGAGTTTGACTTAGAATTCAAAGGCACTAAGTCTAAGAAATCCTTGGTGTTTGTTGAATTGATATGTGACCTTCCTTGCATTGAGACAAAGAGTTTAGCAGAGGATTCTTTACCCGATGAATCCCTTTTTCTGATCAGTTCTGATGACCTTTGGTATGAGGATATCATTATCTATCTCCAAACTTAGACTTTTTAGCCTGATTTGTCTAGGACTAACCGTCATCGCATACATTACCAATCCCGTCAGTACATTATCCTTGGTGACACTCTTTATCACCGTGGGGTTGACTATGTTTTTCGATGATGTCTCACCTATGATGAAGCTGGGAAAGATTTAAATCACTGCCACTCTAGAGCATGTGGTGGTCACATGTCTAGGTATGCTACTACCCAGAAGATCTTATGAGAAGGGTATTTTTGGCCTTCTTTATTCAAAGATTGTATTACCATTATCCAAAAATGCCATGCTTTCCAAACATATAATTATAAAATAAGATCACACCACGCTCCTTTACACCCTGTATTTTTTGTTGGACCTTTCATGAAATGGGGCATTTATTTCATGACTTGTAACCCTCACTCGACTAGGGGGCATGGATACATTATCGTAGTCATGGATTATTTCACCATATGGGCCGAGGCGATGCCTACTTTTGACAATACCAGGAAAAATGTAGCCCTTTTCATATTTAATCACATTATTAATCGATCTAGGATCCCACAAGATATCGTTACTGATCATGGTAACCATTTTTGAAACTTTATGATGTCTGAACTTACAGACAAGTTGGGTCTTCAGCATGAAAACTCAAGCCCCTACTATCCATAAGACAATGGCCAAGTTGAAGCAATAAATAAAATCATTATCACTATGCTTCGTCGGATAATAGGAATCCATAAGACCACCTGGAACACGATGTTCTTTCCAACATTATGGGCCTATTGGACATCTGTGAAGTCTGCTATGGGATTTACCCCCTTTCAACTAGTCTATGGCATCAAAATCGTTCTCCCGATTGAATGTGAAATACCATCTTTGAAGCTATCCATCGAACTTCTTCCAAACACCTCTGTCGAAGAGGAACGTCTAATGTATATTATGCAATTAGATGAGACCCGTCGTGATGCCACCCTAGTTATTGAAACCCAGAAGAAACACATAAAATCCCAATATGACAAACATGTCAAGTCGCGTGTTTTCTCTGAGGGAGATCCGGTTCTCCTCTATGAACAAGATCATGATTTGCTAGGAGTCAGAAAATTCGAAGCTATGTGGCGTGGTCCATATATCGTCAAACGAGTGTTAGAGAAGGGATCTTAAGATTTAGTAGATTATGATGGAATTCCTTTGAGTGAACCCAGAAATGGGATTTACTTGAAGAAGTATTATGCTTAGACTATCCCTACATGAGTGCTTGTAGTTTTACTGTACCATACTCTTATGTGTTACTTTTGTGTGTTTTTCATTATTTGGTTTTGACCCCCAACTGCTTACCTTAAGATGTGCTTGGTTTCCATATGTCGATGTCTTCTCTACCCTATATTGGCTTCACCGATGGTGCTAGTCATAGTACTCAGAACCTAGATTCTGTTGCTTGGGAAATCTATGCACCCACCAACGAACTTATCAGTTTACAAGGTGTTTGCCTCGGTCGTGCAACCAATAATATCGTAGAATATAGCACAGTTATTGAATTATTGACCGATGCTATCTCACTTGGGATTCGTCACTTCGTTGTACGACTTGATTCGTAGCTAGTAGTACTCCAGTTAAGTAATGTCTACACTATCTAAAGTTCTACATTGTTACGGGTATATCTACGAATTCGCCTCTTGGAACATTATTTTGATTATATTGAATGTCAACACATTCATAGATGTCTAAATACATTAACTGATGCTCTAGCTAATTATGTGTTATATAGACATTTGAGACATTTATAAATCCAATCACACATTACACATTGTATATAAAAGCTAAGTAAGATGGTAGAATCCTCGTGTATATATATAATGAAAATGTTTTACAAAAAGTGTTTTCCATCAAGGACCAAAATATCAAAATATAGAGCCCATGGCTCCTAAATAGCATCACAGATGTCACTCGAAATAGTATCATGGATTTTGCTCGCGATAGCACACTACTGCCCATGCTACTCGGAAAATTAATCGACTAAGTGAGCTGGACACGTCTACAGTATGGCATTGATAACACCTCAGGACCTCCTCAATCAACATGTCGGGGATGTCCGTCGCCAAGCCTTCTAAGTTATTCTCCATTGCCTCATAGTCGTTGGCATTCGACCCTGCTACCACACGTGCCTCTCCTCGCCTCTGAATCGAAGATGTGTCGGTGTGGTCCTACATTTGCATAGTCAAAAGCCTTTGATTAGTCTTTAGATCGAAAACACAAAAAACATCTAATATCTTAAAAACCACAAAACACTATAAAGAACAAAATGTCTTTCTTACCTAGATCTCCCCACTGATATCCCTCAGGGAGAGCCAAGTCAGGATCACCCCGAAAGTCCAAACCGACACAAGCATAATCATCAATCATCAAGATTTGGGGTCTTAACCAGTCAAAAAATGCATCATTGTACTTGATAATAGCGTCTTCTACGTGTTGAGCCATAAGGTCACACCACTATTTTATTCTTTGGTCTCATGGAGTTGGTATTCCCCACTCTACCTGTAGCTGCAAATGAGGGACTCTTTCTAAGAAGAAATACACCAAAATGGACCCATATCCAAACTGCTTTAGGTCTCCTCTCTTGATTTTAGTGAGTTGTGTCTTCATACTACGGATCACATCGTCACACCAATTGAATACTTGAGGTTCCAGACATTCAATGGCATATTGAAAGTAACTCTAGAGCACCATGTGTGGCGATGTGCTTCCTTCCATCTGTGAAATGGTAAAGAGGATGGTTCTAAGAGTCAAATCCTGCACACCTCGGATAGCCACTTTACCTTTGTGCCTTTCAGCATCCAGTTCATAGTGTCGATGGATATACTTGCTCATCGGCAAGCCACCACCTCGACCCCCTGTCAGATTCACATGTGCCCCACGATGGGATAGCCCCGTTAGAAAGTAAATATCCTCAATTTCCAAGGAGAGGACATGAATGACCACGTGGAATGCTTGTTTTTTTTCATCCCACATATGGACCAAGTACTCTAATAGTCTTCGTTGGGCTCCCTTGCCCTGGACTTTGAAAAACTTCAATAGGCCACATTTCTGAAGAGCATCAATGGTTCCTGGATCATTCAAAGCCATTGATTCGTCATATTCATGCTAACGTTCTCTCCATTCCAACATTTTTGCAATCAAACACCTGCATGGAAGTAAGAGAGGACAGTTAGCACCCTTATCCAACTTTTTTGGAATTTTTTTTGGTTCAACGTTTTCTTTTCTTTTTTGGTTTTTGGTCGCCGCAACTAAACTTCAGTTACAGTGTGATATTTCCGTAGGTGAGCCATTGGGAACCTGTGGAAATTCTTGATTTCCGCAGGGCCTGATATTGGCCACCTGCGGCGGCCCCAGCGCACACCTACCGACCCAAAAATCTGCCAAAAAATCATTTTTTGACCACCAAAAACAAATGTTAAACCATTGAAAAGGAAGAAGATGAAGATCTTACTGTTTTCATGGAAACCATTCGTCGATTGATTTCCCATGCTCCTTGCAATCGCCCACCGAAGTAAGGGGTGAAAAAGGGGTTTTTAGACAAATTCTTGACCAAATACAAATGAAATGGTAAAAAATAACTCTTACTCTTATTTATCTCTTTTTTTTACCCTTTTTCATAATATTTTATATTATATAATGTGTTTGGTTATAAACCCTCAAAACTAATAGTCTTGTGAGTGTCTTGTTTCTTGCAGGAAGAAGACTAAAGTCCTAATTAACAAAGTATGGATCTTTGTTTCATAGTTTGTTTTCTCTTCATTACGCATATTGATGCTTTTTAGGGTTTTTTAGTAAAACCTCAAGTTCAGTCTTCGTTCGTTCTCGTTCTCGAAAATTTATGAGAATGCAACCGAGTATACTTTTATCGTCCTTTTGTACTCATCTTGGTAACACAAAAAGCGACACACATGGAGTATCATTTAAGCTCTTTTCACACATCATAAAAAAGAAAATATTTCCAAGCAACCTTGTTCTATTCACACTCATAAAAGTATTTGAATAAAACACTCGATGGGCAATAGTTTATCACTTTTTCGATCCTGTCGAACTATTTTACGAACAAACATCGAAAGAACCACATGGGATTGAACCACTCCTTCTTAGGGTTCGTTAAAAATACTCCGAGGGACTTGTCCGAAAGATGAGCTTACATTACAAGCATATGTTATCCTCCTCAAGCTTGCATAAAAATAAAGAGGTACTCGCCAGAAATAGTGGGGGGGAATTTGGGAAAGAGATGAGTTTCTGTACCTGTGTTAGTGGCAGTACTAGTCTCTCTTGAACATGACATCCCCTTCATCATTTGAATCCGAGTTGGGAAATCCATTTGTCTCTCATCTGGCCTTCGTCAAATTCATATCTCGGGTTGTTTTTGAGTCAATGCTTCCAAGACCAGTGTCATGTCATTGATATGTTCAAGAGAATTCCAAACAAGCCCTCCTTCGAGTCGGCCATCTGCATTGTCATTTCTTACCATGTTGTCCTTCCCTGTGTCAGTTTTGAATCATTTTCATACTTTGATCTACCCTTAATATATTACTTATTTTGTGTCACTGATGGGGGATACATCAAGGCCCTCATGTGATGAGTCTTTTCCTATCAACTTCAACTCATCATCCAGAAACAAGACTTAGAAATCGTTTAGTACCTTAGAGCCTGCATGCCTCAATGGTAGGTTTCTTCACTCTTGACAGTGGAGTCACATCATTGGTCTGTGATGGATAGATTTCATTGAGTGTTCGACTTCAACTCATTTATTCACATTCATTGGATTGTACTAAGGTACCTTGGGATTCATTTACATCAATGGTGATTTCCCTCGCACTTGTTAACGGTTTTCATCAATGACTGGTAATCAAGTGGTTTCTACCATGTTTGACTTTAGCACCTGTAATCTCATGGTTAAGATTCATACCTACGGACAACGGGATTGAAGACCCTGGATCTTATATTTTTGTCCCAGGTTGTGATGGAGTATTTATGATTTGAGTTGACACACAGATCCACTTTGTATGTCTTGTGGTTGTGTTTGAATTTTTACTTTATAATACATAAATCCACGGTGTCTTTCTAGTGGCTATGTATAATTTCAAGGACATGGATCCACTGTGTATAATTGGTGTCCAGTCCTTCCATTTATGATTTCAATCACTTGTAATCTGAGCATGGGAATGCCTACCTCAGAAATAGTATAATTCTATGTAGATGCTTGATTGTTTGTAGGTTCCTGATTAGTGCGCTCCTGGTTTCTGACACACGCACGAATTTTACAAAGTATTTCGGTTGTCACATGATCCAGCCTCATACTTTGGGGGGCATTCTGTTACACATTATTTTGGTCACTCTAATGATGACCCCATAGGCATGTGTTCAGGCTTCCAAAAACATCTTTCACATGAGGAAAATGGTTGAGTTCTTCCCCTACAAGGAACATTTTTAGAATGATGTTGCAGGCTAATAGTAGTACACAATGCAGAAATCAAGGATTTCCACAGGCTTCTCTATGCCTAGCCTGCGGGATTTTCACATGTTGTTATATAGGCAGGGTGCGGCAACACTTGAAGCTAAGGAAAGGAAGAAGTTTCGTGAAGTTTCTAGAAGGATAATCTTCTAGAATGTGAGGTGGTGTCCATATGGTTGTGATCTTATTGGCTTCTCTGATTTGGTGGGATCATCCTCATCCTAGTAACCACTTCATCGTCTCCTATATAATAATGGATTTCTCATGGAAAGGTTAAGCAGGTTCAAGCAAGATTGAGCAAAGAATAGAATGAAGACTGTGTGAAGAATCCTGATACAATTGATGCTTGAGGCCTCCATTTGTCCATCGAGCTTTGTGGATCATCTTCATGCAAATTTGGAGAAAGTGTATGTGTGTGTTGGAACAAGGATGACCAAAAGGGAACTTGCGACATCAAGGAAATCCAGTTGTATCTTCCACTTTTACTTAATATGATACAACAACATGTTTCTTTCACATAAAATCATTAGTATTTTATTACATGACTCCTTGATCACATGTTTAGGTTTCCATTGAATCTATAATTGTTGCTTTCACTTTGGTTGGTTTGTGTCATTGCAGATCTGATCTCACAAGAGCACTAGAGCGAAGCAGGGACAACAGAGATATAAGGAAATGATATATAAAGGTATGTCACACACTCCTTTGATGATAAATTCAATGGTAGCAACCTAGGGAAAGCATCATGTCTTGTCTTGTTTTGTTCTAGATCCAGGTGGATCTAGGGAGATTAGTTTATGTCTGCATTCATCGATTTATCCAAATAATGTGTAATACACCCTCAGCACCAACTAAGATGAGGCAACAATCCTAAACATATATCAATCTATCAATAGGTACACGACCTGTCGGTAGTGTAGCACGCGTATGTATGTGCCCTACTAGTAGTACACCTCACGTATGTACGTGGCTAGTCTGTACTACAGCCTGCGTATCACTTATGAGAAACTAGGGTTTTCTTTTGATCACACACTCAGATATTATGCAACCCTCAATCATGTTCTCTTATGTATTTCACTTTCCAATCTGACCCTTGACCAATCACAACACATCCAAGCTCTCCAACAACTTACTCATGCTCCTCAATCATACAATATGAATGCTACTCAATCAAGTATAAGAAATCAACATATTATAGCAATCATATAAACATTGAATCATAAGAGTGTTTCTCACTCCATCAACCAACAAAAATCATATCAAAACAACCATACCAAGAATGCCTTAAGCATTCACTACACAACAAGCAAGAGTATCCATCAAGACAACCATGTAACCATACCATAAAATTTCTATGGCAGATCTGAGCCCATAGAATGTAGATCTGGAACCTGCTTCAGTATTCAAGATCCTAGTACCATCTCACAGACATGTCTCCATGAATTCATCCACTATATGTTCTCTGTCTTCATTCAGCCTACATATGTACGTGCCCTGGCTCAATGCAGCTCGTGTATACCTCAGAAACTAGGGTTTCTGAACTTTCGAGACTTTTTTCGTCATGATCTCAGACTTGTCAAAACTTTGATGCATCCATGAGATCCTCTAGATCTCCTCTCTCTCAAAATATATCTTCAACACATGCTCAAGAGATGCACAAGAGATGCATATTCACAAGAGACCCTTGCCTCTTATTTATACTCTCCAAGTAGCTTCCTTAGAAGCATCTTCTAGGTCAATTAACCCATTTCTAGGTCACTTAACCTATTTTCCTCATTTTTAGGGTTAACCAATTTCCATAATTAGAAAGTTCTCCATTTATTTATCATTTAAATATTTCTCCTTGACTTTGTCACCTCACTTTATCATTTAAATAATATTTTTGACTTTGTCACTTTAATTTATCATTTAAATAATGATTTCTTCTTTTCAAACACTTTGACTTCTTTGACCTTTTGGGGCTTCAATCCAACATATGAGGGTCCTTCATCTTCATAGGGCCATAACTCTCAAAATATGAGGAGTTATGTGAAATTCCACATACCACCAGAAATGGCATGATAAGCACTATCCATCTAGGATAGTTTCACTAACAAATTTATTGATCTTCATCTCATTACTCCATCTATAAGCATGGGTTCTCTAACCATAATTCTAGGATAACTCAACCATAAAGCATCTTCCCATGAGGGATTTCACCATGAGGGGACCACTTTGGAGTTCATACATTTTTACACTTTATCAACCATGATAAACCAACAATGCATCATATACTAATGAAACCACTTCGATCCATATTCATCTATGCATCATGTATCAATGGAAACTCATTGATCCATATTCATTTATGCATCATGTATCAATGACAACTCATTGATCCATATTCATCTATGCATCATATGACTATTATTCCAATTGACATCTATCCATTCTCATCAAGGACAATACATATTACATCAATATACTATGATAAGACATACATCAAACCTTTGACCTCATAGATCAAACCTTTGACCTTTGACATCATTTAATAATCATTTGGCATCAACCAATTCCTTGACATCAATCAATCAATCATCCCTTGACATCAATTAATTAAACCTTTGGCATCAATGACAACATGATCCAACAATCCCCCCCTTTAGCATTGATGGCAATACCAACATTGATGTAAAGACCAATCATTGATGTCAACATGTAGACAAGGCATGCTCTACATCAATAGTCATCAATCAAATCAATGTGATTATCTCTCCCCCTTTAACATCAATGGAAAAGGGTTATTCTCCCCTTGGGGCTGCTCCCCCTGCTTGAACTCTACTTGGGGATGCTCCCCCTATCTGAGTGCCTTTGATCTTCCTATGAATAGTCTCTCCCCTTTTGAACAAGGGATATCACTCAGATGTAATGCTGAATATACATTTCTCATGCTCCCCTGTGATCATTGCTCCCCCTGGAATTATGCCTATGTGATTTTTCTCCAAATATAGGGCTCTTTCCTCCTTGAATCATGGGAAGAAGAATGACTCCCCCTATGGGTATGTATCCCCCTATATTCTATTCAATATGAAAAATATTCTACCACTACAATATTCTTCTGTTGCAAATGCCACTGCTCAACTGGATCATAGAACAACCACTCTTTCTATGATGATCCTTGGACCTGTCCATGCATCAAAACTCGTGCCATACCATGAAACAAAAGATATGTCAAAAAGCGAATCATGAATAAAACATCAACCAAGTAAATCATGTACCAAATTGTGTGCCCACCATGAACAAAACCCATGTACATCAATACCATAGAATATGCCATAAGATATCATCAATGGAGTGTATCAACCATATGCCTCTACCAACAATGGTCCAACCTGCCAACCTTGTGCATATACCAATAATCCAAACAAGTTCACTCATGATATGTCTTCACCATGAACCAAGTGCCACAATCATGTTTATCAACCAATCAAGTGTCTCATGATATCATCCAAACATATACCATCTATGAGTGTACCAAACATGCATATCAACATGTATCACCACTTGTACCAAGGAAGTACATCAACCATGCACCAATACCACAACAAGATAAATCTTCATACATGTATGCCAAATCCACCATAAAACATGTGCCAATAAACCTGCTAGTAGGTGCCTCTACCAATGTACTAGGAGTGTACCAATTATTCATCAACTATGACTCATCAAACATGATCACCTCATCAACTCACCAACTATATGTCCCAATATGTAGTTCATCCATATGCCAAATGCATGTATCAATATATCCAACAAGTAATATTCCAATAATACATCATAAGATATATCAATGAAACTCAAATATGTATCAACTATACACA
>JASDQU010884553.1:9411-32500 GCA_032191745.1 Picea mariana
TCAGCGTATTATTTTAGATATGTTATTTCTGTCCCTTCTCTGTCTGAATGTTAAATGGTTACATACTTGATAGAATGTATCTATTAGAAATAATATTAAGGATGAAAGATCGAATGCATCCTATTGCAAACTTAGGAATTGCTAGAATGTATCTCTACTAGTTCGAAATGGATTATCTTTGTTGCATCTCATTACTGTTATGAATACTAGTTCCCGAAAGTATACTAGCTGGAAGGATATGACTAGTCAATTATTAAAGAAGACTTGTGTTGTGGTTTGGATTACTATTGTAGTAAGATAAAGCGTCGTAGTTGAAAACCCCACAAGTAAATTGTGATGTAGATTTGAGTTTACCTACATATTGAATGCAAATGGAAAACTGCATAGTGTGTGTGTGTGTGTGTGTGTATAAAGTGTGAAAAACGGAGGTCAACCGATTTTCGGCGATTACAAATGTCGAATACAAAAAAACAAAAGACCACGCTGTTTGCCAAATCTCGAAATGCGAAAAGGTTGTGGGCCCAGCACTTTGGGTTTCGGAGTTCAGGGTTTGGCGATTACAAATGCCAAACACCAACACACAACAACTCCTGAATCGCAAAAATGCGAATGGAATATGGGCCCAGCAACTAAAGGTTTTGGGGTTCAGGATTTTGGGGTATACGAATACCCAGCGCCACAAACAACAATTCTTGAATCGCGAAAAAACAAATGGAGTGTGGGCCTGGTCCTTTTCGAGTTTTGGGGTTTACAAACTCCCGATTCAAAACACCGCACAACGTCAAAGGCCAAATCACAAAATCATGAAAAAGGTGTGGGGCCCAGCCAATATCGGGTTTTGGCGTTTGGTAATGCTTGATGCATGAACAACATACAATGGTAATCTCCAAAACATGAATTCAATTAGGTTGTGGGGCCACTTCGGGTTTCAGCATTTGCAAGAACAAGAGAACTCCATGCAACTTGACCAATAAACTCCGAATGCTGAAAAATGAAAACATGAACAACGTTTACAAACTCAGTAAAATAAAACATAGAGTGACAAGTTCAATTAAAAAAAAAATTCTTTCAAGATCTTGTCTCACCCTCTGTATGTGGATTACAATATGATTCAAGTATTTATAGGAACAATACTTGCACCTTCGACCTTAGGAAAAATTAAATCAGGGCGGTGATGGTATTTGGTGGCCTGCAAAGGCTAAGGCGGCCACCGCTTGATAGTGAACCCTCACGTCTTGAAGGGTCAAGACAACCACCGATCCGCCGTCATTAGGCGGTGAAATGATTAATCTCTGACATAAAGTACGGAAGTGACCTTGCGAATACCAAGAATTATTATAGACCATCTACAACATTTACACATCTTTATATCAACCAGTGTTTAATGAAAAGTTATAGGTTGAAATGTTGAAAAATTATTGGAGTGAATCGAATTAACACAATTTAATTACCAGAACTAATCACGAGAGGCGCGAAGGCCCAAGGAAGAAGGGACATCCTGAAGCTTAAAACTTACCCCTGAGTAAATTCCTAACTGTGTAAATAACAACACAATCACCTAAAAGTTCAAAAGAAAAGTCTTTAACACAAGTACAGTAAGTGCAAATTGAATTCATGTACCATCATGCGATCTGGAGTCAACTATAAACAAGATAAACATATAGCCGATAATAGTCGAGTATTTTTTCCTTTTCAAAATCCTTTCGAGGAAGTAGCCAATATGGTGCTAGTATATTAAACCAATAAAATAACCAGTATGCCATTACAAGTAGGTGGAAGGGAAACCCTGTAATTCTTTTAAAAAATAGTATTACATATCTCGTTCGGAATTGAAACAAATGAACATCCCATATGGTGTTTTACTTCCAACGATAGAATTTGCCATCACAAAACGGGTTACCCTTAATCAATGGTACCGAAACCACGACTTAATCTCCATTCCAGAGTTTCAGATACCGGGAGTTGGAGGTGTCAAGGACACTCACGACAAGAATGATGAAGTCGTGCAATGCAAAAAATCAGAACATGTCAAGGACTCTGAAATGTCGAAAGGGACTATTGTGAGTCTCAAAAACCCGAAAGGAAAAACTCTGAAATCCCATCAACCGTCCATCTCAGTGGGTTATGTGAACCGTGCGATCACTTCGAAGATTTTGTGATCATGAATTTTATAATGTTGGAGTGATGATGAATCGAAGGGAAAAACGTCGAAATCCCGTCAGTCGTTCGATTAAGAAAAGAAGGGATCAAATTATGAAGTTTTGCGGACCGTTGATCTGGCTCCATTTCGGGGATTGCAACTTGCCGAAATGCCGAAATGTGAAAGACAATTTGATTAGGCCCGTGGTCACATCCAGTGGGCATATGGAATAAGTGCGAGACCCAGTACTTGTAATCCAACGGTGCAGGTGAATTTGATTACGATCGAAGGATTATGAAATATTTGTACTCTGAGTTTAACCGGAAGGCCTTACCTAACCACTATCCTGTATCCGGATATTAAAAAAAAAAATATAGGGGTCTGTTTATATTTAAACTTTTCGCAGAGGAGTATAGACTAATACTCTACCTTTACCTAAGTCCGTTTGGTCGTTTTAATCATGTAATTATGTGTATGGACTAACGCACGAGGCCTAGGCCATCAACCCCCAAAGTCGTTTGTGTTGTTAAGACTGTGGTAATGGTCATAGGTACAAACAGATAGGAAGGTAATTATAATTACAGGAATTGAAATAAACATTGAATGAGGAGTAAACACTTATCGTCAATCAAAAAACTTTAAGTTGAGTGATAATGACAGTTGACGACAGTAAGGACTCTTGCAAACTTTCAGACTCAAGCTATATAACATAAAGCTTACTTTCTTGAATCTCGAACTATCTAAGGATACTTATACAAACTACTTTTTTTTTTTTTTTCCAGACAGTTTTTGAGGTATATTACATATGGTATCAGAGCAAAAGCTACAACACTGGGCCTGAATAGGGCCAGATTAGCTACTTATTATTTATTCTGATTTATGTAAAACTAATAAATCTTATGGTTACAAACAAAAAGCCCTTTCTGTTTTTGTAAATTATGGCATCTCAGGAGGGTGCAGAAATCAAGATGGAAGGAAATCCGCAGCAAGGACCTCCTGGAGATCCAAGACATAACAGTAATGGAAGCTCACCCATGGAGGTGTTGGAAACAATGAGGAATCTTATTGTTGAACTACAGGTTTTGAAGGCTGGCAATGAAAAATTGAAGAAAGCACAGCAGCAACAGCAAGAGATAAATGAAGTCCTGTTGTGTAGTATAGTAACCAAGAAAATCCCAAAAGACAATAACCATGACGAATAGGTCAGCAAAAGGGCCTCCAAGAATTCTGGTCCGGAAACAGAAAAAGGAGATAGTTCTTCTGAAGGGACACCTTCAGCTGAAGACAAAACTATAACAGACAGAAAAAGAAAACAAGTAGACCACCTTGAAGGAGAATTTAAAAAGATTAAACCAGCTACCTTTGATGGAGAATACAAGACAGGAGAAGAAGCTGAGGCATGGTTGTTGGACATAAAAAAATACTTCCAGATCTACAACTATTCCAGCAACATGAAGGTCAGAATGGCCATCTACAATCTGAAGGGGAAGGGTAGCATTTGGTGGCAGGACCTAAAATTGGCCAAGGGCCTAAAGGAGAAATAGTATGAACGGTTCGACTTTAAGAAGTATTTTAAGAAACAATACCTTTCTGAAAGCTATTATGAAAGGAAGACGAAAGAATTTTATGAGTTACGACTCAGACAGATGATGATGGAGGACCTTATAAATAAATTTATGGAACTACTAAGGTTTGTACCATACATCCAGGAGGATAAGGTAAAAATCCAGCGATTCTTAAGTTGTTTACCACAGTCCTACAGGGACAAAATTGAGTTTGACAACCCCAAATCCTTGAGTGAGGTATTCAGGAAAGCACGAATGTGCTATGACCAGTATAAACAGCGGGTAGAGTTTCCCAAGGCCTGGAAGGATAATAATCAAGATCGAATGAACTAGCAGAAGAAGGGATACTAGCCAACTCCTTATCGGAATGCAGCAAAAGGTTTCCCAAGAAAGGATTTTCACTCCAATCATTCGAATGCACAAGGTAACGACAAATCGGTAAACCTGGGAATGAAGAAGTTCGGGGACAACTCCCGCGAGCCATTAAAGTGTTGGGAATGTGGAGAGCCTCATCTAAGGAGGAACTGTCCACGTTTAATTTCAACAAACAGAACTGTTGTTCAAAATTTGAAGGAAGCCTTGACAGTGGGAGACATGGGTAGAATCTTGCATCGGATAAATACAACCATAGATGGTCGACAAGATGACCACCAATCCTCGGTGGTAGAAATCTAAGGTAAAATCAATGACACTCAAATTTTTGTTTTAATTGACCCTAGAGCTACGTTAAGTTATATTACTCCTGATGTAGTAGAGTCGAATAAACTTAAGAAACCAAAGCACGCAAAATCATGGCTTGTACAACTAGCAACAGGTACTAAAAGGGAAGTAGTTGACTTTATTTTTTATTTTGAGTTCAGCTTAGATGGTCAAAAGATAAAGACCAATCTAAACATCCTACCACTAGGATCTTATGATATGATTATCGGGATGGATTGGTTGGAACAACACAAAGAAATACTAGACTGTTATACAAAGATACTTAGCTATAGAGATGATTTTGGCACTCTTAGAACAACCCAAGGCATACCAAAACCTGTATTAGTCAGGCAAGTTTCAGCGGTGCAACTCAAGAAATGTATTAGAAAGGGATGTCAAGTTTATGCCATCCAAGTGACGAATCTATTAGAAAAAAGAGGTAAGCCAAATTTAGAAGACTTTGTTTTCCTACGTGAATTTAGAGACATGTTTGTGGATGAGATACTGAAATTACCTCCTAGAAGGGAAATAGACTTCTCCATAGACCTACTACCCGGTTCATCCCCTATCTCAAAAGCACCTCACCGAATGAGTCTACCAGAACTGACGAAATTAAAAATACAATTACAGGAATTGTTGGACAAAGAGTATATCAGACCGAATGTCTCACCATGGGGAGCACCAGTCCTCTTTGTGAAAAAAAAAGATGGTACTCTAAGACTATGTATCGATTATAGACAACTGAACAAACTAACTATTAAGAACAAATACCCCTTACCAAGGATAAATGATATGTTCGATCAAGTAGGTGGGGCCAAGATCTTTTCAAAGTTTGATTTACGATCTGATTATCATCAAGTTAGGATAAAGGACGAGGACATAAGAAAAATAGTTTTTCGGACAAGATATGGACACTACGAATTCGTAGTCATACCTTTTGGATTCACTAACGCACCATCCATGTTTATGTGCCTGATGAACAGTATTTTCAGTCAATACTTGGACAAGTTCGTGGTAGTATTTATTGACAACATTCTAGTCTATTCAAGAATGGAAGAAGAACATAATGAACACTTAAGGATAGTTCTGCAAACATTGAGAAAACACAAACTGTACGCCAAATTTGACAAGTGTGACTTTTATCAGAAAGAAATACAATATATAGGACATGTAATTTCAGCAGAAGGCATTGTGGTAGACCTGGAAAAGACAAAATCCATTATGGAATGGTCGGTACCTAAGGATGTAGCGGATATACGATCATTCATGGGAATTACCAGATATTACCGCAGGTTTATAGAAAGGTTTTCCAAGATAGCCTACCCTATCACGTCATTAAAAAAGAAAGGAACTAAGTTTAACTGGTCAGAGAAGTGTCAAGACAGTTTTAACAAACTAAAGGGATTATTGACAACTGCACCCATATTGAAGGTAGCAGACCCAGATAAAGACTTCACCGTATGTGTTGATGCAAGTAAAGAAGGACTAGGTGGTGTCCTAACTCAGGAAGGACACGTTATTTGTTATGAGTCCTGGAAATTAAAAGAACACAAGCAAAATTATGTCACTCATGACTTAGAATTGGCAGCAGTAATACACGCCTTAAAAATGTGGCGACACTACATAATGGGTAGAAAAATTCTACTATTGACGGATAATAGCGGGGTGAAATATATGTTTAGCCAACCAGATCTCAATGCAATACAAGCAAGATGGTTAGCCTTCTTGAGAGAATTCAACTTCGAGGTCAGACATATCAAGGGTAAAGAAAATAAAGTAGCAGATGCTTTAAGCAGAAGAGTCCATGGGTTATTTGAGATAAATATCAGCAGGGTAGAAAGTGATATGGAACAAAGGGTAAGGACGACAGGTATTAACGATGGAAATTACAATAATATGATGGAATAATTACAAAACAGTACCGCAAACTCAGATAAATCAAATATAAGTATCGAGAAGACGGGACTATTACGATTTTAAAACACTTTACATATCAGATTCAACAGAGTTAAAATTAACAATTTTGGATGAAGTGCATAAGAAACCGTATTGTGGCCATCCAGGTTACCAAAAAACAATAACAACACTTGGAAAACTATTTTACTGGCCTAATATGAAGGGCAAAACAACAGAGTACTTGGCTAGGTGCCAAGATTGTCAGCAGGTTAAGGCCGAGCACCAGCATCCAGCCGGCCTATTACAATCATTACCGGTACCAAAATGGAAATGGGAGACCATATCGCTGGATTTTATAACAGGTTTGCCTAAAACTCAGAAACAAAATGATTATATCATGGTTGTAATTGATAAACTTAGTAAGTCTGCACACTTTATTCCTGTAAAGTCTACTTTTAAAGCTATAAACATTGTTGAAATATTCATGAAAGAAATTTTTAGACTGCATGGTATTCCTAAAATGGTGATTTCAGATAGAGACGTAAAATTCACATCTACCTTTTGGAAGGAATTGTTTGCAGGGTTAAATACTAATTTGAATTTTAGTACGAGTTATCATCCACAAACGGATGGACAGACCGAAAGGACAATTCAAATCATAGAGGATATGATACGCATGTACGTAAGAACAAAACCAAGCAAGTGGGAAGACTACCTGCACTTGGTAGAATTTGCATATAACAATGGGTACCAAACTTTGACTAAGTTGAGCCCTTTCAAAATACTGTATGGAAAAAAGTGTACGACTCCAATTCGCTGGGATAACCCGACTGACAGACTCATGGTTGGACCAAAGATGCTCCAAGAAATGGAGAACATGGTAAGAAAGGTACAATAGAACTTGAAAGAAGCACAAGACAGACATAAGAGCTATGCAGATTAGAAAAGAAGACACTTGGAATTTCAAGTGGGAGACCATGTTTATTTGGAGGTCAAAGCCCGAAAGAGCTCATTGAAGTTGGGGAATTGTGCCAAGATGGTACCCAGGTTTTATGGGCCCTTCGAGATATTAGGTCGAAATGGACCCGTAGCATATCAACTTGCACTTCCAACTAATCTAAGAATTCATAATGTATTTCATGTTTCATTGCTGAAAACGTATATTCATGACCCTACTCATAGGATTGATTGGAACTTGGTGCAGGTGGAACCCGAAGGCGAGTTCCAGGTGGAACCCCTGAGCATTCTGGACTAGAGAGAAATAATACTTAGGAATAGAGCCATCACTCAAGTAAAGGTGTAATGGAAGCACTTTAGTCTTGAGGAGGCCACTTGGGAGTTGGAGGGAGATTTGTGGAAATCTCATCCAATCCTGTTCAACACTAAGGACACGACAAGTACCGGCTCAACCCTAATGACTTGATGGTGAGGGATTTGAATGCGAGGCATTGCACTCCACAACATAAATATGTCTGTATTCTGGACATTGTGCCTATCATATTAAACACAAACAACACGTAGTAGAAATTTTTGGAGTCAAAATGAGTGTGAATGTGCGCATACACATACTCATTATTAATACCATGCCACCTGCACCCTTAGCATATAAATACCACCTCTACTTGACTTGGCATTCCCATTCAGATATCAAAGATTCCTCCTCTCTTACATAGGAGTAGATGTGTATACATTCAGCAAGGCATAGACCACCATTGCTATTCTTTTAGAAAATAAAATTTGACAGAAGAGATGACATGGACATGAGGAGCAGAGTCTTTATATCGATTATAAGCATGAACCTAAGACAGACCTCGAAGCCTGTGAGATTAACACACCTCATCTTGCGAGATAACACACCTCTTCTATTGGTAGTATTTACAAGAAATTTTTGCATTCAAATATTTGTTTAAAAAGAGAAAATTGGAAAATATGAAATCTTTGATTGTTTGGCATCAAGATCATTTGAAGATTGACTAAATTGTGTTTTGTAACTTGTTATATTCTAGAAAAAGAAACATTTTCCCTTATGTAATTAGAGTTCATCGAACGCAAAGATTTCATCTCATCTCTATTTGCATATTGTTGGGTCAAGGTCAAACACTTCATCAGTTTCATCTCTGCTTCCTTTTTGAGTTAAGCAATAACCATTAAAATTCAGCGTAATTTTAAAATCCATCTAGTATATTTTATTTTCTAGAACTCTTATACACCAAAATTAGAAAGGGGATACTCTCCAAAGCATCAAAACACACAATAGTATCTTGTGATAGGGAGAGTTAAATCCACTTGCTACATTTTGTGCTAGGAAGCCCTTATAACATAAGGGTCAATCATGAGGTCGCATTAAGGTCGATAGGGCTACTCACCTTGCTTTGTTGGTCTTAGTTTAGAGATTGCGCATATTATTGGGGGTCACTTGAGAAGAAAATCATGTGCAGACCTTCTCGAGGCGATTTTAGGCTTAGATACCCTGCCCCTGTGCATGGATCGGACTGTCGACTGCTTCCCCAGGCATCATTGTTGTAATTTGTAACCTTAGTAGCCTATCTCTTTAAAGTCTTTACACGAGGTGACTGTGGAGGGGAAATTCCTCATAGTACCTAGAATCGACATAGGCCAAACTCACTCAGGATCTTTGGAAGGTATACCCACGATTATGTGTGGGATATTACAGCAAGGTGTAAGTCCATTAAGAAAGTCACCATCGCAACTTTTCTACCCGTTTTAACCCAACCCCTCCTTTTCTTGATCTCGTGATGTTGGATTTCATCACCAACTAGTGATTTTGAAATAAGAAGGTTTGTTTGCGTGCTTGATATCTAGATTTTATTAGTGAAGTGTTGTTTGTTTCTCTAGTTGTCCATAGATTTATTTCATTCTTTATTCTGTGTGGCCAAAAATGACCCTCGTCATTCATGTAAGATGCAAGGGTTACCTTCGTAAGATCCATAATAATACACTCCTTTGCTTCCTAATTTACCATAGGGTCCTTCTCTTGAAGGAGTAGTCAATAACGTCTTTTCCTCTGAGATTGGGAGTTCTACTCCATTGGTAGAATCAACACTTCCTGTAAATTTGTTATTGAATGTTATACATGATCTAATTTTGCTCTGAATAAACTCTTCGGGAGACGTTGTTCTTGAAGACTATACTAGAATAACTACTGGACCTTACATAGACTCCGGTGTGGATGATCCACCATTTAAGAGTGAATCATTTAGAACTCTAGTTCATACTGTTGGAATTTTTAATCCTAGTTCAGTCCCCGTCCATTATTTTTGGAGGACCTTGTTAGGACACGATATTTTTGATAAACTAGGAATAATTCCAAATCAACCTATGTCATCATATACACCTGTTACTTCCACTTCTTATACAATACCTTTAGATCATTTTACTGGCACAACAAGTAATGTTGTTACGGTTTTAGACCTGTTGTTGGTTGGTATTCATACAATCCTCCCTCTTCATCTCACTAGATCTACCGCGGTCCCACAAGTTACACATGTTTATGCTGGAAGTACGGTAATAACTCAAGCTCCTATTGGAATGCCACTTCTTCCTATATCAAATCCCTCACTTCCACCTGGGTATAATTGTCTTAATAGTTCTATTGCTAATCCTACCTAGGGTCCATCCGGAGGACCTAATATTTTTGTTCCACCTGGGTATAATGTTGCTAGCAATTTTGTTCTCACACCTACCCAGGTTCTATCCCTAGGGCCTATCATTCCTCCACCACTTGGAGGATCTAATTGTCTTGGTAAAATTAGCTCCAATCATCTTGGAGGAACAAGTCATTCTAGTACTTATGGTTTTCAAATTCCTGTTGGAGGTCAACCTCAAGTTGGGGGGAAACCCCAAGTTGGGGGTCATAGCCAAGTTTACGAGCAATATATACCTAGATTACAAACTCAACCTTGGAATTTTCCTTTCCAAGAAAATCAACAATCGCCTGGGGGGAACACTCCTCAATTAAATTCTTTTCTACCCTCTAATCCCGGGAAACCTTATCCAAGCTCTGTAAATCCTACCTAGGGTCAAGCCTTTCAATCTAATGCTCCTTTCCAAGGTAGCATACCCAATCAACCAACACATGTTAGCTACTTGACTCAAAACCCTCCACAATTGAATTTGACATGACCCTCTAACTATTTACAAACTTCTTATGGTCCTAATGGTATACCTATGGGATTGCGTCCTCAAAATTACCAATTTTCTCAAGTGAATAGACAATTGTCGTTTCTAGCTACTTTGGATTTACCAGATTTATCTAGGATTTTGAATGATCCTATTTTTCATTCTCCTTATTGATCGGTTATACCTTCCAAATTACCTTAATACATTTATAAGTTTGACACTCGATCGGGAGAAGACCTAAACAATCACATCATGACATTTCATCTTTGGTGCTCATCCAACTCCTTGATGGATGACTCCATTTGATTACATCGTTTCCAACACACTCTTATGGGTTCAACAGCCAAATGATATATCGAATTTCCATGAGTATTCTTCAATGCTTTCAACACCTTCATTATGGATTTCTTGACACATTACCAGTTACCAATACGATATGAGATAGAAAACAAAATTTTGAGTTCATTTAAACAATCATCTTCTACTCACATTTCATCTCATATTCACGAGTGGAGGAGGCAAAGACGATTAATCAAAGTTCCCCTTCCTAATCAATTATTGGTTGAGTGGTTTACCAAATCACTCATTAGTCCTATAGCCCATGATGTTTCCATGGGAGGTGTCGTCACTGAAGAGTGGGTGATTAGTCGTGCTCAATACTTGGATCTCGTTTATTCTCAAGCGGGCACGTTATATGACTTGATCCATGATGCTCCTCAACCGTCTACAAATCCAACCCCAACGCCTCCAGTATCTTATCATGTTGTTGATGGTGTGATTGACACCTTTTATGCTAAGACTCAGTCTAAACAAGCCAATCATTCCAATACCAAATCTACTACTGCTAATGTACAAAACGCTACTCCTCCAACTCCCTCTCCCAGTAAAAACTTTGAGGTCAATACAGTTCAGTGTACTCCTACCGATAAATCTCAAAATAAAAATAAAGGGAAGGGTAAGAATAAAGAGGATAAAACTAATAATCAACAATCTAATAAACCTAAGACTCATCCTGTTGATGATAAAGAAAAGATAAAACCTCTTTTTCCTTGTCTTATCTGTGGTCAGGACCATTATACGAAAGATTGTTCGAGACGTGCAGAGGTTACTAAGTTCCTTAAAGTGACTGGGACACCTCCTACACCTACCATTTTGTCACAACATTTTCCTTCTCAACAACAGACCCAATTGGTTATTCATGATCAACCTTCTCCCTCTACCACATCTTATGTACTTATGTGTATTGGTGACTCCAAGAAGAACAAAGTTGTCGTCGCTACTTGAAACAAATATTATTCTCCTTCTAAAGAGAAATTTGATGATTCACCTCCTCCATTGGTCCAACCTCCTCCACCGACTTCACCTCCTAATGGTCCTATTCATCTCGAATGACCTAGTCTACATACATTTCTTTGTATGCCTCCTAAGGGCATTGTTTGTAATTCATTAGTTTACCCGCATGCACGGGCCGCCCAAAACTATAGTATTCTAGAAGATCTTTCACATGCACCTTCTACGATGTCAGCTCTCGAAGTCCTTCAAAGTTTTCCTACTCAACGAAGGGAACTGTTAAAGGCTATTGGTGGAATCAATCCTACCGATAAAAATTTGATAATCTTTGAATTGGAAGATCACATTCCAAGGCTCCCTCATCAATTAGCGTTTCAAATACAAGTCATTGGGGAAAATAAGAATATTTTTCAAACAATTGTTGATGAAGGAGCTTTGACTTGCATCATGTTCGTCACATGTTGGAAAGCCATTGGATCTCCTGCCCTTACCGAGTCACACAATACGTTAAAAGCTTTTAATGGTATAGGGTTTAAACCTTATGGTGTTCTTCCTTCATTATCTATTGTGTTAGAAGGAAAATCGATTACTGTTGAGGTTGAGTTGTTTGATGCACCTCTCAATTAAAACTTTTTACTTGGTCACAGTTGGATTGATGCTATGCGCGTAGTTGTTTCTACTATTTTTCGTGTGATACATTTCCCCCACCGAGTTAAAGTTGTTACAGTATATGAGCTCGCCTTTTTTATTTCTGACTCACGCACAAGTAACATTCCATTCATAGCGAAAACACCTCCTAGTTATGCGAATGTCAGTATGGGTCTTTTAAAAGATTCATCGTTAATGGGTACTTTCCCCATTTCATCACCCGAGCTTCCTGCTCCTTTTGTCACTTTTATTAGCATGATTTTGACTAGTGTTGGTGAAACCCATGAGTCTTGTGACCCTTGGATAATACCTATCTTGGATGAATGTCTTCTTTATGGCAACCGAATGCCTTTAAATCCGGTGGAATTGGCCTATCAAGCTATTCAATTGACAACTCCTTCTCCTCATTCTCTCTTAGATACGTCTCCTGATCCGTTTCACATGGTATTTCATACTAATGAAATGATCATGACAGTTATGTCGAGCTATGTTCGTGACTATGACATCCTATGGAATGTATCTACTTAGTATTTCCTATTCATGGCCATGAGAAATTGTTTGGTATATTTCCACATGGATCTGCAGTGTAATTCAAATTGGAAACCATGTGTACAAAGTCATTATGGATTGTAATATTTTCATGAGAAACTAGTTCATCCAACTGGGTCTCCATTACTCCACTTCTGGGAATTATAATGTATTTCAGCCATCACAGATACTTCTATGACCTCACACATTAGGGGGCATCTGTTATATCAAGATTGGCCTCACCCCATGCAACTTGTTCAGAAGGAATTTTCCATTTCCCTATGCAGACTTGAAGTCCCCTTTTGCACTTCCCAGAGATTAAAATCATATTTTTCTACATATACGTGCCCTAACAATTATACAACATGCGTAAATGCACATTGCACCATTACAACCCACGTACATTAGGTTTGGTGCTCAAAATTAAAAATTGTTTCCATGTCACGTCACGAGATCCATGATCCTTGACCTTCCATATACTAGAAACTTTCTGACTCCACCCTGTAGCTCCATTTGAAAGCTATAAATTGAGCCATATCCAAACCGTGGAGGAGGAGAGAATTCAACTTTTGAGAGAAACGTTACTCGGGAGAAATTATTTACTTCATATTGAGTCTACATCGCTTTTTCCTTTCAAGTCTAAACACATTGTTTAGCCCCCAAGCTATTTCCTCTTTGATGGAGAAACTCATTGTCTCTCTGATATGAGCTTGCCTTTGGTTGAGGATTGAAGTGGTGGAGGCCCAGCTGGAAGGGACTTCGTTTCTCGGTTCCAAGACGTGCCGAAATAGAAGTTTCTCATTCATAAACTTTTGTTGATCATATTTTAATAGAAATACTCTTTTCTTGTCCAATTAATATCTTGCAAATATTTGAATTGTTATTCCATGGACATATTTGTTATGAATGTTGATGGATTATGCTATTATATGTGCTAACAATATATATTATCACCATATGTTTGTGTATATTGGTTGTTGAAGACAAGTTGCAAGTATAAATCTTTGAGTCGAGCGCTCAACGATGGTCTTCTTCAAATGTCCGAATGAGGTAGGCTCTTTATCTTGTCTTGTTAGCATTTTTATCTATATATCATAGTTGGGATTAGAGTTGATTTTTGCAGTCATTTCCATCTGTTGTGGTTTACCCCTTGCCATAGAGTGATTTTCCTTGTAACATGGAGGGATCTTTCTTTTGGACCTACGAATGCATCTTTGTGAAGTGAAATTTCACATGCATTTTTGTGAAGTGAAATTCAAAGTGTAAGTGGGAACTTAACACATGTGGAAAATCATAATTTCAAAAAAATATGCTTGTGTTTAATAACACTTATCCCACCCACCTATCACCTATTATGTGTCTACTTTGGACCTAGGTTAAAAGTAACCAAGTTGTTGGAGTTTGTGGTATGGATTGTATAAACCATAGCAAATTTAATTTTTTTCCTTTTATAATATATCTTCTTTTAACAAAAGTTGCAATATATTACACATACTCATAGATGATCAAATTGCATATATATTGAGAACTATTTTTATAGATCATATATGTGTGTGTGTGTGTGTGTGTGTTTTCAAGAATTGTTTTTTTTTGTTTTTTGTATTTTTCTTGTAATATAACTCATCAACACAATAATTAAACTTTCAATTTTTCTCCAATAACTTTTTCATTCCTCAACTATTTTAAAAACTAGTTAAATGTGGATAGACCTTTACACTCTTAAAAAAAATCCATTTTCATTATGTTAAGGCCTTCAAACTCAGTACCAACACTTAAATATACTAATTCCAAAGTTCATTGACTTTATTAATTTATAAAAAATATATATAAAAAAAATACTATTTTCTTTTGGAAAAGTAGCCCTCTATTAATACTCCTAGTCCTATATATAGATATCAATTTTAATGGTTGCTAAAAAATTAATATGATTATGAAATATTTTAATAAATAAAATTATATTATAGGAAAGGTTATTCAATTTACCACATTTTATCTTTTTTTTTTAAATAAATATAATTTCATGTATACATATCTTAAAATATCCATAAAATAAAGAAATAAATTTTTTTCACATAACATATTGAATCAAATTATCATTATCTTATATTTACTCTTTCACCATATTAACTTTATGACTTTTATATCACGACGACATGTAGCAAGCTTTGATGTTGAAGAGTGTCACAAACAACCTCCTCCGTCCGAAGGAAAGAAAGCTTAACTTATTAGGCGGGAGACGAAATTTCAAAAACCTGCAACTACACAACCATGGCGGCCATGGTCAAGCTTGGCCCTACCAAGCACTACTTTCCTGAGCCATTTCTATCTCCCCTAGTTTAGATATAGCCTTTCCTTGTGGGGTTTGAGGACATTACTTGGCACATTCTCTTGGAAATGGCTCTTCCAGTCCTGCCATTAATTATATTGTCCTCTTTCTGTTTACCCGGCGTATATTTCCACCTCGTTTATACCACTCCATAACTCCAACCTCTCCACTGGACTGACCACACTGCTCTTACACTTACACCTTTTACTCTGTTACCCCGCCTCACTCTATAGCACAACTAAGTGGGTTTTTAGTGGTAGGTTCTCCTTCTTCCACGAGACTCATATTGATGGAGGTTGATGTCAGCGCACTTATGGGTGCTACTGACTAGGCCCTCTTGAATAGTGCAGGCCTCTTCACCTCGACAGATGAGCTTTCTAGGCACGTGAATACTTACTCTCATATTTTTGGAACCTCACGTCAACAAAGCTATTCCACCTACCTTCTGAATCCCTCACTGGCCCCACCCGCCTTCCCTCTCCAGCTCCCGAAACATTTACAGACCGACCTCTTTCTCCACGCATCCTCTTCAGTATTCCCGCCCCGCTAGACACCTATCTTAACTCATTCTCAGACACCCTCAGAAGCCCCAAAAGGGTTTCCTACCCTCCTTCACTCCCTAGTTCTTTCTCGGTTGACCCACCTGCTACTACTACCTTTCGAGGTGAAAAAAATACCTCGGATCATTTGAGACCTGTAGGTAACCCCGAGTACAAATGCTCGATTGGTGCCACTTCTCCCGGGGGTAAAAAAGTCGACCAAATACCTTGGTGTTCGAAGAAAACAAAAAGGAAAATGGTTCTCGAAACTGATATTGGTTTAGAAGAATCGGTCTCTTTAATTCTCCGTTCTTTAGTGGGTAGATTATCTTACAAACATCTCTGTTGAACTAACCTAATAGAGTGGGTGCTATCTACCTAGAGGCCATTGTTGGGTTATGTACCGGAGATCACCTATTTGACACGAGGTTGGCTCTGTTTCTAGTTTAAAACACTAGAGGACTCCACTACCATACTTCAGCGGCTTTGGAGCATGGACAGAGGTAGTCTTATGCTAAAGCGGTGGCGGATAAGATTTGACCCCTCGTAGGACTACTTTTGTATGCGACATTTCTGTGTTCTCCTCCCCGAGCTGTCGTTTCATCTCTGGACTACTAAAGCTCTTGAGGCCATTGGTAATACACTTGGTCATTTCATTTGTGTGTACCTACAGGCACTCATAGGATTGGATAAGAAAGTTGTGAGGGTCATGGTGGAGATTGACATACACGATGGACTATTAGAAAACATCAATATTGACTGGAGCTGTCATCACACTCGACATAGCCTGGACTATCTTGACATCCCCTTCAGGTGTATCATCTATAGACAAACGGGCCACCTTAGAAATGTCTACTCGGGTTACTTGGACGAGGAACAGTCAGAGGAAACAATGCTCGATCTCTCCACCATGATGGACTCCCCTGAAGCGAACACTCAACCTTCATATCCAGATTTCTCGGACATTGGAGAACCAACAGTCTCAGACTCCGTCATTGATAAGCTAAAAACCATTTACCCCTCTCTTTTTTTCTCGCTAACTTTCTGGGAAAAATATTTACTAGACACCACTTCTACTCGGATATTGGGAACTTTTAATACTCCTTGGCATGATATCCCTCTAGGAGGTCCACACTCGAGTGCTCCATCCTTACTTACCCCCACCTTCTCATCCGATGGGAATCTTCCCCACCCTGTGACCGATAATACTTTCACTTCTACTACAGACTGGACCCAGACTGAACCATTTTCAGTCGCACCTTCCTCACTTACTTCCACCAACTACCTTGTCATGGAACAACCCATTTCTGTGCCTATTAGAACTGCTTTGACTACTGTCAGTCCTTAGGATTCCACCTCTCGGGATACTTCCGTTGTCCTACATTATCCTTTTACACCTTTGGAGACCATAATCCTTAGCGCACTGCCTCTTAAACGGGGGAAGGATCAATTCTTGTCAGGCACCAGTGAAACACAGCCAAGGGATAATACCCTTGGTGATGTGTTGGACTCACTCCTCCCATCCTATAAAGAAGTTCTTACTCTCTCCCCCTTACTCACTTATCTGGGGAAGTCGATACACAAGACAAATTTCGAGGAAGGAGTCTTGGGACACATGGAAACTTCAGGACTAGACTTGGGAAAAGTACACACCTGTTCTAGAGGGATTGGCTATGAGCACTCCCCGAAAAAAACCAGAAGTGATCATCGCAAAGAGGGGCCTCCGACAACTATTTCTACTGATTCTATTTCTCTACATACTGATATTGGGATGCTTAGATCCATGAAAGCCCTAGCAAGAGACAAGTAATGATCTTGCTCTCCCTCAATATCAGAGGGGTGGGGGGCCCTTAAATCCTCCACTTTCGGAAGACTCCCAGACTTCCCCAGACATTATTTTCCTTCATGAAACATTTGTTGATTGTCAAAAGGCTAGAATTTTTCTAAATAAATTCTGGCCAGACTGGCACACTTGTTCTGTAAACTCACTTGGTACCTTAGGGGGTTTAGCTGCAACTTGGGATCCTACAAAATTTGACTTAAAACCTTTTCTGAGTTGTGGCGACATACTTCTAACAGGCTCTAGCCGGTGGAACAACCAACATATCAATGTTCTCAATACCTATGGTCCTTTATAGATAGAAAATATTTATGGGACAAAGTGGAGTCCTGGGGCCTGCTCGATCTCATAGACTTGATCATTGCAGGTGACATGAATTTTACCACAAGTGTAGGTGAATTTTGGAGAGCCTATGCCACTCAAGACTCCTTGGCTGGATATTTCAACTCCTTATTCCTTGCGCATGGTCTGGTTGAATTCCCTCCGGATGTATTGGCACCTACTTGGCCAATGGTCGAGCGAGACTGGATTACATTACAAAGAGACTTGATCATTTTCTTATTTCAAAAACTCTTGTTACTGAAGATGGCAGGATTGGATCCTGGGTGGGCTTTTCTTATCTGTCAGACCATGCCCCGATTCTGCTACAATTTGGCTCACTAGCTAAGCAGATTTCCTACTCTTTCAAATTGAACTCCAGTTGGCTACACGAGGGTGAATTCAATAATATTGTTAATATAGTTTGGAAAGACCCCATTTTTCAGACAGAAACAAGAATACAACAACACTTCGTTTGGAAATTAAAGATATTAAAAACCCATATAAAAAGATGGGCTACCTTACACAGAAGACACACTCTCCATAGATTACAAGTGTTGGAGTTAAATCTACAAGAACTACATCAAGAGGACACTCGGGATGGGAACTTTGGGGGAAGGTAACAACAATTAAAACAAATAGAATTTGAGAGGAACAAGATATTACTCACAGATGAAGCTCTTTGGAGGCAGTGGAGCAGAGAAAACTAGATAAAATGCGAAGACCTCAACACTAAATTTTCCCACCACTATGCAAGCTCATCCAGGAACAATAAACATATTTGGGATATTATTGATGAAGCTGGCACTAAGCACAGAGGACAACAAGCAATTAAGGCAACAACAACCCATTATTTTAAATCCTTCTATGAGGCGAAGTTGCACACCAATCTTCAAGATCATGTTATTGTGGCCCGCCTCTTCCCTCGCACGGTTACAAAGGAGGAATCCAACACCATGGACATTCCTTGTACATTACAGGAGGTTCTAGCAACATTAAAATCCTTCTCAAAGGACAAAATCCCGAGCCCTGACGACTTGACTGTAGAGTTCTACCTACACTTCTTCGATTTAGTTGGGGCTGATCTTTTGGAGCTAGTGGAAGACTCCAGACTCCGTGGTAAGGTATCTGGGGCACTAAATTCGAATTTCTTGAATCTTATCCCGAAATCAAATTTCTCGATTACTTTTGGCGAATACAAACCAATGACACTATGCAATCTTTGCTATAAGCTAATTTCAAAAATCATTGCCAACAAAATCAAACCCATCCTCTCGAGATCACTGTCGGGTGAGCAGTTAGGTTTTCTAAAGGGCCGACAAATCCTTGATGCTATTGGCACTGCACGACAATGCTTGCACAACATTAACCATAAAAACTCTAGAGCACTCATCCTCAAGATAGATCTAAAAAAATATTTCGACTACATAGATTGGGACTTTCTCAGACTAATTTTGATTCAGTCGGGTTTCAATCAATCCTCATTAAATTGGATCATGAGCTGCGTTATAAGTGCAAATTTTGTTGTGCTGGTAAACAATGAATCATCCTCTTTCTTCCACAGTGGTAAAGGACTGCGACAGAGATTCCCTCTCTCAACGCTCTTGTCCATCCTAGTCATGGAAGGTTTAATACTTCTCCTCAAAAAAAGCCACGCATAAGGTAGGCTATCGGGGATCAAGGTCTCAAGGTTAGTAAAAATACTACACCTCCTTTTTGTTGACGACGTACTCATAATGACCAATGAGAGTCAACATGAATGGAGGAAATCAATGAAATCTTGAAGCTATTATGTTGCGGCACGGGTTTACAGATCAACTAGTCTAAATAGACGTTCCATTACACAAATCTACAATATCAAACATTGGAACAATTGAAGGACATATTTCCTTATAGTTTCGTCCACCTATCACAAGGCTTTAAATACCTTGGATATTACATTAAAGCATAACACTATAAGGCTACAGATTGGGACTGGCTCATAGAAAAGGTGGAAAAACAAATTGGACACGGGTGCAACAGATGACTCTCCATAGGAGGTCGTTACACTCTTATCAAAGTTGTCCTAGAAGGACAACCGATATAATCGATGGCTCTTACAACTATACTTATCTCAATCTTGGATAAACTAACGAAACTTACATACAACTTTGTTCGGTTGGGAAACACAGACCATCATAAGCTACACCTTTGCAGCTAGGAAACACTGGCCAAACCCAAAAACAAGGGAGAATGGGGGATTAGAAATATATTTCAATTCAACAAAGCACTGGCCGTCAACTCCCTTTCGGGTGTATTGACAAAAAAAGGCATATGGAGCACTATTATAAAGGAAAAATATTTGCCATACGTTTCCATTGCTACTTGGCTAAGAAATGTGACCCACCCCATAAGGGTTGCGTCACAGATCTGGAGGAATTTGGTGAAATCGACAATTTGGATAACACATTGGCTTTGCTGGAAGTCAGGTTCAGGACACACTATTATAATTGGCAGGGACTTCATATTAGGACTTGACCAAGCCTCTTATTTGTCTCCACAATTGATTACACTAGTAAAATAAAAAACTAACAGATATCTCTTCCAAACTAGGAATTATAACGAAATCGAGACCCCGAGTGAAGGTTGGAAATCTAGTCTTGATCTAGAACTACCAAGATAACTCACAACAGAGTGGGATACTTACTTCTTGGAACTCACTCACGCTGGCATTCAAATTCAAGATTTGGAGGATCCATTTATGTGGTCTGGAGGAGACAGTTCGAGACACGTTTCCGTCAAAAATTTCTATTATGCCATCACAAACTCACTCTGGAAAAACAATATTTTTGGTTGGCGAAAAAACTTTTGGAACTGGAAATTACCACAAAAGATAAAGCTTTTCACCTGGTTAACTATTGAAAACAAAATCCCCACCTGGGATAACCTTCAAAGGAAAGGATGGGCTGGCCCCAACATCTGTCAACTTTGCTATAGGGATGAAGAAACAATTCTACACCTCTTTACCAAGTGCCACTTCACTCGTCTTGTTTGGGATAGGATTGCTCTGGACCAACACATAAGCACTGTTTGGGATGGGACTTCCATATCTTCCTGCTTTGATCATTGGAAAACTAGAGAGTGCAACTACAATTTACTTCCTCCATTGGTTAGTTGGTTTATCTGGCTAGTTAGAAATAATAAAATTTTTGATAATAGGCCTCCCTCTATTTGCATTGTTTCTTATAAATCACTTGGCATGTACAAAAACTAGAAAGAAATACATCCAGTCAATTTGGTGTCCACTTATCACAGATGGATACACCCACGGGGTGGTTTGATGGAGAAGCACAACACAGTGGGACATTGAGTGGGGTGGTTTGATGGAGAAGCACAACACAGTGGGACATTGAGTGGTGCACGTGGACTGATAAGAATCACAAAAGACTCTATTTACAAATGGACTTTCTACTGTGGCCTAGGCACCAACACAAGGGTAGAGCTATTGGGTTCCTGGGTTACTCTACACTTGGCCTCCATCTTAAACATTGAATACCCACAATTACTCGGGGACTCTAGAATTATCATAGATTGGTTGAATCACAAGGGTAAGCTACAAGCCACTTCAGGAAGCTCAACTTCACTCATATCTTCCTAGAGTTCAACAAGGAAGATGATCTGCTTTCAAAAGAAACTTTACAAAAGAAAGTAGACTTGATTACATACAACCATTAACTGGATGAATATGAAGACCTCACACATAGTATAAAAATATTTTAGGACTTAAGCTCAGTTTTTTTGGACAGATACATTATATTATCCTAGAATATATATAACAACAAATATTTTTGGTATTTTCTACCTACTTTTGATTTCTTTTTGACTTATCGCAATATGTAACAACCTTACTGAAATTGATTTTAATGAATCTACATTGAATTGCCTTTTTACCTTTAAAACCTAAAAGCTAAAGTATTGTTCTTACTTTGTTCCATAGTCGAGATAAAATCTCGATCAAACCTAAACCAGTTTGAAAGTAAACAAGCACCGATATGAATGAGTTTTATTATTGACTTTTATGTAAATTTAAATGGATGAAAAATGATGGTAGCACGTTCAATTCTGCTATGTAATAAAAAAAAATTGATAAAATGCCTTGCCCTGTTGCCTTACCTTCACAAACATGAAATACCATCTAATAAAAAAAAATTGGAATATGCACATTTTTTTACGTGCTATAAGATTGAAAACCACAACATGCTTTAAAATTGAAAACAACAATATGATTTAACTATTACAGACAGATAAAGACAACGACATGCATTATGATTTAACTATTACAGATAAAGACAACGACATGCATTATATTACAGGTAACGATAGAGACAAAGACAACGACATGTTTTAAAAGTGTAAACAGCATTATGCGTTAACACTGTAATGATATTTTGAATTTGCCTTCCAAAGAACACGACAAGTACCAGCTCGACCCTAACGAATTGATGGCGAGGAATCTGAATGCGAGGCATTGCACTCCACAACATAAATGTGTCTGTATTCTATCATATTAACGACCAACAACACGTAATAGGAATTATTGGAGTCAAAATGCGTGTCTGTATTCTGGACATTGCGCCTATCATATTAAACACAAACAACACGTAGTAGGAATTATTGGAGTCAAAATGCGTGTGAATGTGCGCGTACACATACTCATTATTAATACCATGCCACCTGCACCCTCAGCATATAAATACCACCTCCACTTGACTTGGCATTCCCCATTTAGATATCAGAGATTCCTCCTCTGTTATAGAGGAGTAGATGTGTATACATTCAGCAAGGCACAGACCACCGTTGCTATTCTTTTAGAAAAGAAAATTTGACAGAAGAGACGGCATGGACATGAAGGAGCAGAGTCTTTATATCGATTCTCAGAATGAACCTAAGACAGACCTCGAAGCCTGCGAGATTAACACAACTCATCTTGCAAGTCGCGGTAAATCATATCATACGCTGTATATGTCTATACCAACATGAATACACTAATAATCAGAGTAGAATAAATAATAATATTGAGATTGTTGCAGATCCATGGTACCAAGTAGGCCTCGTTCTGGTAACATCACTCAACAGCGCGTATGCATTGGGCTATTCAGGAATCGTAATGGTTCCCTTGGG
>JASDQU010884554.1:0-11877 GCA_032191745.1 Picea mariana
ATTATCATAAAATATATCATAACTCATATCGTTACCCATCAAACAAACTTGGGTCCATTACCCAAACCCGGGGTCTCCAAATTCTCATGGCTATAACTCTCTAACCGTGAGGAATTATGTGACATTCCACATACCACCAGAAATGAAATTACAAGCACTATCCATATAGGATATTTTCCCTAACAAAATCACTTTCCTTCATCTCATTATTCCACAATTAAAAATTGGTTCTCTTACTCCACAAAGCGTCTTCCCATGAGGGATTTCACCATAAGGGGACCACTTTCGAGTTCATCCTTATTTAATTCTTATCAACCATGAAAAAACAATAATAATTCATATTTACATCAAATAATATTGGGTCCATTACCCAAGCCTTTGTGTTATGGGGCTTTCTTCAACAGTTGTCATCAATGACAACCAACCTTAATCAACACATAATTCCAAAGAGGCATAGACACCTCCAACTCCTGATTCCACTTCAGCATCCATTCCTGCATCCACCCATGTATCTCCCATAAATCTGTAGATTCCTATTGTTCAAGTTATGGCTGTTAATAGGATGCATGTCATTATTGTTGCCAAATATGCACCCCTAGTTTTTCCTGTAATATTACATGCACTCCCAGCCACATATTACATTAAATATTTACCAAGGTATAATGGGGAAGGTGAGGTAACTGCTGAGGAACATCTGGTATCATTTTACATCTTTACAGATAACTTTAACATTGTTTATGCAGACGTATGGATGAGGTTATTTTTGGAGAGTAGAGATGGGGAAGTAAGAAAATGGTTCAAGGGTATTCCTCTGGCCTCCATTGCAGAAATTGAGGCATTGGATGAAAATTTCATAAACAAATGGGGATATAGGATAGATTACCTCTAATACATCAATGAATTTGGGGCCCTAAAAAGAAAGAATGGTGAATCTATTTCAGACTTCACCAAGAGATTCAATAAAATGTATGACAGAATTCTAGATGAGATTAAACCAACTGAAGCCTCTGCCAAGATCACTTATGATAATGCATTTGATGCAGAGTTCTCCCTCATGTTGAGAGAGAGAGAGATGATCTGCCACACTGTTGTCCATGCAGGAAGTAGCCATTGAGGTCAAATCTAATATATTGGCCTCAAATAGATTAAATGCCATATCTGATAAAGATAAGAAAAAAATAGGGAGAGGATTCCTCTACCTCCTCTAAGTCAGCCATGTTTGATCCCAAACTTGATGAAATGGCAAAAACTTTGAACGATATAACATTTGAAATAGCCAAGATGAAATGGGAAACTAAACAGCCAAACAGATCTTTTCAAGGGGCTGGTAATAGAAATCAAAATCAGTTCAGAAGGCCTAATGATTCCCCTCAAATAATGCAGAGAGAAAGGAGAAATGTTGATGATAAAAGGGTAGTTCCTCCTTTCCAAAATAAGAAGACAGTGTTGTTTTGGATGATATTGTTGTACTTTTCAATGAAACAGATTATTATACCAGCAATTTAACACAGCAATAATATGAGGTAGCACAACTATCAAATCATTTCGACAATCAGACAAGGGAGGAGGGAGTTTTTCAAGGCCAACCCAAGAAGAAATATGATTTTAGGATGAGAGCAAGGGCTCCCAAAGCCACTACCTCTGATCAAAACAAACAATATGAACCTCCCCCCAAGACAAATCCAAGTAAATGTATGTCATCTAAAACTCATCCACCTCCCTCATCTAAACATGCAACCCCTGAAATAAAATAAGTTGATAGGCCACCAACCTCTTTCAACCTAGAACATGAGTTGGACAAGATTAAGATCCCTATGCCTTTGACAGAATTGATGAAGAATGAACCTTTCAAAAAATCTATCATGAAATTTCTGCAGCCAACTTCTTCTAGTGTATCTTCTGATGTAATAAGTTTGCAAGATGAGAACCCAACCATTACTATGGGTCCACACATTGAGGATGGCTCTGATGCTTCTCCTCTATTCTGTATATATTTGAATGTCCATGATAAGATCCTGCATAATTGTCTTATGGACTCAGGATCCTCTCACAATGTCATGCCCAAATTTGTTATGGAAGAGTTAGGTTTGGAGATTACCAAACCTTACCAGGACTTGTACTCTTTTGATTCTAAGAAAGTAAAATGTCTCAGACTAATAAAGGATATGGTAGTTTCTTTGGCACAGTTGCGCATGAAGAGTGTAGTGATGGACATTTTAGTGGCTGACATTCCCCCAAATTTTGGTATGCTCTTATCCAGAACTTGGGCTAATAAGGTTGGAGTATCATTGCAAATGGACCTCACTTATGCCACCATCCCTGTGTTGGAGGAGAACATAGGAGGCTATACAAAGAGGTAAGGTTAGCCTACATTGTCAGTGACCATCCAAACCCAAGAAATCACCCAATTTATGTTGTTGAGGATGATATTGGCTCATTTTTATTTCATTTAAATGATGATGAACCTGAAATATCAGTTAGCCAATGTAAAGATCAGCCATTGACATGTCAGAAAAACAAAGTATGGAAGATGTATTTAGATGTCTCTTCATTAAAGGAAGGATTAGGTGTAGGTATACTCCTCATTTCCCCTTCAGAATAAGTAATAACCCTCTCTTATAAGTTGGAGTTTGAAACTACTAATAACATATTTGAATATGAAGCTCTGGTGTTGGGACTGAGGGATTCAAAAGACATGGCCATTGATTATGTTGGAATTACTAAAACCACTGAGAGGGGGGGTGAATCAGTTGTTATTGAGCTTAAAGAATTTTAACAATCTTAAAATATTATTACTCTTTCTTCAAGTGATCATCAATAGTATACAGCATATGGACAGTAAAAGTAAAGAGCATCAGTCACACATAAATTATACACAGAGACAGATTTTCACGAGGAAACCCATAAAGGGAGAAAACCTCTTCTTCTTCTTCGAAATGATAGGCAGTCTTTTAAGTTCTATACATCATTTACAATTGAGCACCAACTCAATGTGAGGCTGCTACCTCTATTTTACAAGCTGCAACTTGTTTGAGAGCACCAACTCATTAGGTTTTTCTAGCACCCACTAGAAGTAAGCACCAACTCCCTGGTTTCTCTAGCACCAACTAGAAGGAAGCACCAACTTCCAATCATACAGGCACCAACCTGTATCACAGAGAACAAGAGTTCTCCCTTGCACCACCCTGCCACCCTAGTTTCTCTGGCTGCAGCTAGATGGAAGCGCCAACTTCCTGTGTTCAAGCACCCACTTGAACCTCTGAGGACAACAGTCCTCCCGAGCACCTCCCAACCTCCCTGAAATATCAAATAATAAATACACAGACAACTTTACAGATAAATCAATTTTTACCAACCTTTCTCTATTCTGTAAGTTTGATCTTCTACAAATTGTTCTGCAAATCTTCTCTTCCTCTGTCTATTCAGAAGGTCTTCTCTACATCTACTTTTTCTATCATTCTGCTCTACTTCAACTTGCTCTGCGTTTAATCTCACTCTGCACATATGCTCAATTTCATACTATGCATACTCTCTTTTTCCCTTTCTTACAGTTTCATTCTTTTTCATCCAGAACAGCGCACCATACACAGTCTATCTCGTCTTCTTTTATACACACCTACACGATGGTTCAACTTCCCAACTCCTTAGGCAAAAAGAAGACAATTGTCTGAGCAACTGAAACGCCAACTGAAACGTTAACTGATTTGCAATCATGAGTCCATTTTGCTAACATATTCTAAACTAAGGAGTTAACTGTGAGAGAGAATAGTAACCCTCCGATCAATACTTGATCCAACGATTCAGATCCAATCGAGATTTCACACATCGCGATTTCGGCACTCTTGGCGTTCATAGTTTTTGTCACTTACAAATCCCAATCCCTGAAACTCTGTGAAGAAGTCAGATCAGTGGTCTAGATCATTTCTTGATCTGACAGTTTAGATCCAATCGAGATTTCACACATCGCGATTTCAGCACTCTTGGCATTCAGAGTTTTTGTCACTTACAAATCTCGATCCCCAAAACTCCGTGAAGAAGTCAGATCAATGGTCCAGATCATTTCTTGATTTGACGGTCGCAATTACGTCACGATTTCGCATATCGCGATATCGAAATTTCTGTCATCAATAGACTTTGACATTTCCAACACTCGATCTGCGAAACTCCGACATGGTGTAAACCTGCTGATGTCACACATGAATTGACACATGTTGGTAACTGCCATGTGTCACTCAGATTCGTGACCTATATGAGCCTGAAATATTAAATCAGCTTGACACTTGTCATTTCCTGGTTGTGTTGCGTGTTATTAGGTTTGCTGACATGTCTTGTTTTGGGATTTCGCATTTCGGCAATTTGAGACTCCTAATGTTGAGAGTCTCTGACTTCTCAATCTTTCAATTTTCGAAACTCCGACATGGGCTGGATCCAATGGTTCAAATCAACCGAGATCTTGACAGCTCAAATTACATCGTGATTCCTCATATCATGATATCGGGATTCCTGATGTCAATAATATTTGACATGTCCAACTCTCGATCCCTAAAACTCCGACAAGGACTAAAATCAACCATCCAGAATCAATCTTGATCTGACGGCTTAGATGAAGTCGTGATTTTGCAAATCGTGATTACACCCGCTTCTCCTTGTACTTTAAAGAGCGTGTAGGTTATCCTTGATCCAATGATGGTCGGGTCTTGCGCTTGGATCTAACGACTGAGATCTGTCCTCCTCTTTAGTGCGCCCATCTTGTCTTCATTCAGATCTGATGGCCCTCGTTCTTTTGGGAAATTTGAATGGGATCCAACGATCACTGACTCTTCTCCTCCCGATTATTGTTACACTGCTAATCATCGTTGTTGTACTCAAGCCATCACCACTACTGTACTTTCCATCAATGAAAAGTATACGCTGCCTGTAAATATGCTAACAATCCTCTATACATTCTTCCTGTACTCATGCCATTCGTTGTTCATGCCATTCGTTGTCTATTACATATTTGCCAACAGATTAGCCAACAATTTTTGGTGATTCTAAGTTAATATCAATCAAGTAAAGAACATTTATCAGGATAAGCAATAGAGGCTTAAGCAATACAAAAACTAGGTATGGGATATGATAGATAATTTATTTCTAGCATTTAACATATCTTTCATTCACAGAGAATAGAATCAGAAGGAAGATTATCTAGCCTTAGTTGCCAACACTTTCAGGCCTCCCATTGGCCCAAATATCAAATATCAGGTAGAAATCAGGCATAGGACATCCATATGAGACAACATAAAGCATTGTAAAGTCTTTAGTGATGATCTAGAGCTGTAGAGATTCCTATACACCATTGATGAATTCTCCAATATCTCAATTGATCAAAAAAATCAAGAAGGTGAAAATGAGGAATTGGAAGATCGACAAACATCTCATATGTTAAAGAAAGTAGTTGGTCATGATATTGTGGAGCTAAAAAACAATCACATTCAAAGAGGACTAGTTCCATTGGAAATTTTGTTTGACAGTAACGATTTTTACAAAGGAGATGCCATGAAGAATCAAGAAGAATAGATAACAGATTGCAATATTGGGACCACTGAGAATCCCAATATCATCAAGTTGTCCAAAGAAATAGATGCAGAACAAAAGGGAAGGTATGTCAGTCTAATAAAAAAGTGTTCTAACATTTTTTCATGGTCCTATGAATATTTGAAGACATTTGACACTCACATCACCCAACACAAGATCCCTCTAAAGACTGGCTCCAATCCATTCAAACAGAAGATTCGGCGATTTAATCCCATGTTAATGTCCATAATTGAGAAAGAGTTGAAAAGAATGTTTGATTCCAAGATTATTGTACCATTGAGGTACTCAAACTGGGTGGCCAACTTAGTACCTGTAAGGAAGAAAAATGGGGAGATATGCTTGTGTGTTGATTTCAGAAATCTCAACAAGTGTTCTCTAAAGGACAATTACCCCCTCCCCAAGATGGATCATATTTTATAGAGGGTGGTAGGTGCACATAGAATTTCATTGTTAGATGGATACTCTGGCTATAACGAGATAGCAGTGTGTGAAGAAGATAAAGAAAAAACAGCATTCACCACCTCATGGGGAACATTCATGTATGACAAGATGTCCTTTGAGATGATGAACACAGGGGCCACTTTTCAGAGGGCCATGGACATAGATGTTGTGGGTGGAAAAAGACATAGTTATGGTCATTTAATTGGATGACATAACCATTTTCTCCAAGTCTAATGATGAACATTTGCAGCATTTGGAGCAGGTTTTCAAAAAATGCAGGAGGTATGGAATATCCCTGAATCCTAGGAAGTCTCACTTTTCCATGCTAGAAGGAAATCTCCTGGGCCACATCATATCAGTAGGAGGTATAAAAATTTATCCAAAGAGTTTTTTTTTCCATTCAAAAGATTGAGATCCCCAGAAATAAAAAGGTTGTCCAGTCTTTCATTGGTAAGATAAACTTCCTCAGACATTGTGTGCCAAATTTTGCTAAAATTTTGAAGCCTATTACTAACATATTGAAGAAAGATGTTGTGATAAAATGGTCCTTGGAGGAAAAATCAGCTTTCCAAAAAATCAAGAAGGATTTAGTTGAAGCCCCTATATTAGCCAGCCCCGACTATACCAAATATTTCTTCATCTTCTCCTTTGCCTCAGAGGAGACCATTGTTGATGTACTACTGCAAAAAAATGAAGAAGGGCATGAACATCCCATAGCCCTTTTCAGAAGATCCCTCCAAAATGTTGAGATAAAGTATGATATATTAGAGAAACATGCGTATGCACTGGTCAAAGCACTCAAATCCTTCAGGGTTTATGTGCTACAGTATCACATAACAACCTTTGTTCCTAGCAGCAGTTTCAAAGAGATTCTAGTCCAACTGGACAGTGAGGGAAAAAGAGGAAAATGGAATGTCAAATTGTTGGAGTACGACCTACACATAAATCCCACCAAGTTTATCAAGGGACAAGGACTAGCCAAATTGCCATCAGAATCAAATTGTAAAGTGCTAGAATTGCATCAAATCTTCACCCAATCAAATGCACCCATCATACATTCTGGACAAGACAGCTTACAGGTATTTGAAAACTACTCCTCTTCACCTTGGTATAAAAACATCATCTATTTTCTGAAGCATTTTGAATGTCCACCAGATGTGAAGAAGACAAAGGCCAGGTATCTCAAGTTGAAGGCTATCAAATTCTTCATTTCAAACCAGATCTTGTATTGGAGGGATCATGTTGGCATCCTATTAAAATGCCTTGATGAAAATGAAGCCAAACAAGTCACAGCAGAAATGCACAGAGGAGTATGTGGAGGGCACTAGTATTGGAATGCCATGGCTCTCAAGATCTTGAGGGCGGGGTAATACTAGCCTACACTTTTATTTGATGTATTTGTTGTTGTCAAGGCCTACAATGAATGTCAGATTTTTGCAGGGAAATAGAAGTTACTATCACTGCCCCTAAAACCTATCACTACCAGTGATCCATTTCAGTGATAGGGGTTAGACTTCGTAGGAGAGATAAATCCACCTTCCAGTGGATAGCACAAGTGGATCCTCACTACCACCGATTACTTCACCAAGTGGATTAAGGTTGTGCCCACCAGGAATNTGTACACTGGAATTTCGAAATACGGGTAATTACCCTACAACTTCCTCTGTGGTAATAACCTAGTTTATAAAGGGATTATTCTAGAATTTAACCATATAATTTACTTTCGATTATCCTTGAACAGATTTCACCTAGGTTATTGTATCCATATCGAGTTAAATAGATGCATTAAAACTATGCCTAAATAATTCAAAGAGATGGAACATAATTTCAATTCAGATTTAGCGAATACTCTGCATCAAATATATGAGCATTTAAATAGAAAATGGAAAGCATTTCAGTTCAGATTTAACAAATACATTGCATCATATATAAAATCATTTAGACAGAGAGGAATATAGCAACATATCTGAACCATCTTGCGGGAAGACAAAGGGAACAACCACGTTCCTCCCAACCATAGAAGAGGGAAGTCAAAACACTTGCCCGATTCACCCCCTAGCCTGACCATGAATCCATGAGGGAAAACTTGGAATCTCTTCCTCAACAAATGTCTTTCTATTCCAGCAAACTCCTCTTGCCTCACACTCAATCAGTAGTGTTCATAACAGCAAGAGAACTAAAAAAATAATTCCCCAGCATACTTGGCGGTGTCTTGCCTCCTCACATATGCTATTTATCAATTTTGCCCAGTCTTTTTCCCTGCCTTGGGAATTTTTCCAGATTTCTAAATCCTTGATTTTCAGGGGCTGCAAATGGTCAAATCTCTGATTTTCCACTTGTAATAATCAACCCAGAGGTAGTTCCAACATGTTCCCCACTCATGGAGTCATGGTCAGCTAATTTTAACATGGTTGTTCCATTTGTCCTTCTGCAATTAATATAATTATTTTGTTTTTATACAAGTGTCATAGTCAAATAGTTAGTTGAGTTAAATCAGATCTCTTCCCAACAGTCATAATAATTAATTACAAATATCAAATTCAAAATTCGAAATTGCCATAAATGGAAAAAAAATTCCAAATTCGAATTTACTAAAAACAGAATAAATTTCCATCAAATTTAAATTTAAAAAAAAAATTTATTTTTGGGGATGTCACAATTCTCACTACCGTCGACTATTTCACCAAGTGGATTGAGGTTGTGCCCACCAGGAATTCCACTGACAAGGTGATCATGAATTTCCTAGAAACCAATATTTTTGCCAGATTCTACTACCCCAACAATCTTATAACAGACAATGCCCAAGCATTCAAGTCCAAATCCATGATTTACTTATGTGGAAGTCATAACATTTCCTTGACACATTCCATGCATTATTACCCTTAGGGGAATGGTCTGGTAGAGTCATCAAACAAAATTCTCATCAGGATTAGAAAGAATTTGTTGACCGAAAATAAGAAGTCCTGGGACTCTAAACTCAAGTATGCTTTGTGGGCTAACAGGATCAGCACCAAGAATTCTTTGGGAACCTCACCATTTCAGCTTGTTTATGGTGTATATGTTGTTTTTTCCACCCAGCTTGGTATACCAGTCCTAAATTTCTTACAGGAAGAGAGTGAGGAGTCAAATGACATCCAAAGGAGAATCTTCTAGATTATAAAGGTTCAATAAAAGAGAGAAGCATTGGATCAGAGGATCGAAGCATTTCATAGAGAGATCAAATTAGCCTTTGACAAGAAAACAAAGAAGGTGACCTAGTCTTGAGGTGGGATGTCTGAAGGGATGAGAATTCTAAGTAGGGTAAGTTCGATAACCTCCGGTTTGGCCCTTTTAAGGTGGTTGAGGTTCTGGACAATAACACATTTTTCTTGCACAATCGAGATGATACAAAGATCTTTGGAGGCCCAGTAAATGGGAGCTTCCTGAAACACTATTTTGTCTAAGGAGGAGGGAAGGTCCCTCTTGTACCATAGATGCCTTCCTTTATTTTGTTTTTTCATTTGATTAGATAGTTGTGTGTGAATAAAGAATCCATATCCCAACAAAAGCACTGGGGTTAGCTTCGGCGTTAATTTTCAAAGATGTATGGATGACAAATAGAATAGAGGTAAGAAAAGGGAGGTAGGAGAAAGTTATCAAGTTCAAGGGCATTGATCTATTGTTCTTAGAACCTCGCAGGGAAGTGTTATCCCTGGTTGGAGCCAATAATGTAACCTAAGTTTGCACCCCTGCCTATCCTCTCTCATTTCCCTATGTATTCATGCAATCTTTCCTCTTAAAGTTGGTCAAGTTAGTTTCCCATTTGTTCAATGACTTTCTTTTCCTTGTTTTCTTGCTTGATTGATTCTTTGCACATAGTTTTTTCTATTTTTCTTGAAGGGTAAACACATATCGTGATTTGGTTCAAATTGCTTGTCATCTTGTTTTCCATTAATTGAGATTGCAGCAGGTCGATCAAGTATGTTGTATGCACAAGGAACGACCATGAAGAAAAACAAAGCGTTCAGAGTATTCCATTTCTGGCTTGAAATATAAGAAAACAATAGGTTATCTTTCAAGGGTGGAGATCCAGCAGGCCACTTAGATCGACTGTTCTCATGCATTTAGAGTGTCAAAATCACGCAGGGTTTAACATCAAGAGAGAACCCATGAAGTACCGGAACCCCAAAATGTCAAAGTGCCGAAGTCCTGAAGAGACATTTCATTCGGGCCCATACTACCCCAAGAGTTATACAAACTATGCATATAGAATCTCTCGAACCCCAAAGAGCTAGAGACAGGTGGTGCTCATCTACGTTGACACGAGGCATCCTTCCAGCAATGACAGGTGGAACTCATCAACGCTGACATGAGGCATCCATCCAGCTATGATAGGTGTCTCTCATCCCTGTAGACACATGGCTTCCATTTGGCCCTGACACGTGTCTCTCACCTTATGTGACACATCAACAACCATGACATCATATGACATCAGGCCACCATGTCACTTTACAAGTTTTTTCTTCAGAAAATTCCATTCCATAACAAGAAAACAACCTGAAAGTGTCAAAGACACTTGGCACTCATCAGTTCATACGTGTGGCGCTCATTTGTGGAGACGCATGGAACTCTCCTACCCTGACACATGGCACTCATTTATGCTCATTTGGGTCTCATCATCGCCTCATTTTCTACTGACACGTGTCACTTGCCTTATGTGACACATCAAAAACCATGACATCATATGACGTCAGGCCACCACGTCACTTTGGAAGTTCGTTCTTCAAGAATTTCCATTCATAGCAAGCACATTTCTTCGAAACCCGAAGCCCCAAAGTCCCAAAATATTTAGATGATAAAAATGGATTAATCTAGGTTTAATTAGTGATAAGACCATGCTAATAACTTCACAATTTCGACACTCTGGGAGTTATATACACTTTGCATTCAAAGGATCCCAAACTCTGAAGTGCCGCAGTGATGAGAAACTGCCACATCACTATGAGAGAAAGTCACTCCGGGAGATATTCATGCTCCACGTTCAAAATCTCCCAAGCTCTAAGAAATTTGCGCCATTGCTAAATGGGGTTAGAGGAACTATAGAACTGGAAGACTAAGAAAACTTTAGTGGGGTTGCTAAAATGATATGGTTACCCAGATCACAGATTGTAACACGATCGACGAACACACTTCATTGTGTTCGATTACTGAGAGGGGGGGGGTTAATCAGTAACAGAGAAATTTAGTCCCTTTTAACCATATAATCCAAGTGCTATATCAATGAAGCATTATTATCCAATAACTACAGAGTAAATACGCAATGAACAAATGAACAATCATACACATACACAATACACCAATGCTTTACATGGAAACCCAAATCAGGAGAAAACCATAGAGTGATTTTTCTTATATGTCTTGAAGAATTACATTCATTGGAAGCACCAACCTCCTTTGTTTTCCAGCTGCAACTGGAAGGAGGCTCCAAACTCCTAGTTTCTGAGGCTACAACTTGAGGGAAGCTCCAACTCCCCAAATATCTGGCTACAACCCCCAATGTTCTCCAGCTACAATCGGAAGGTGGATACAATCACCTTTATTTCCTCCGTCCTGCCACCCTGAAGTAGAAGTAGAATGATGGAACCACTGTCACACTATCATTGTGAGATATACCGTTGTAAACTTGTACCAATAAATCTAAACCATGCATCAACCATGCATCAATATTTAATCAACCTGTACCATAAACAAGTGCATCAACCATTCACCAACCTGTAATCAACCTATACCATAAACAAGTGCATCAACCATGCACCAACCTGTAATCAACAAGTGCATCAACCATGCACCAACCTGTAATCAACCCCTACCATAAACATG
>JASDQU010884554.1:14601-30118 GCA_032191745.1 Picea mariana
ATATTTACATCAAACACTATTGGGCCCATTACCCAAAACTTTGTGCTATGGGTCTTTCTTCAAGGGTTGACATCAATGACAACCAACCTTAATCAACACATTGCGAGGATGAAAAATGCTCGAATATTAACATCCTTGAGCAGTCCTGCAATCAAAACCATGGTATAGATAGAGAGGTACATGGAAGCTTGTCGTGGATTGCGGGAGGTGGAGCAGTCTGGATCCAAACGAACCTTGACAACTTACATAATCACATTCTTATAACATGTCTAGGGTCCAATCCGATAGCAGCATGTGGCAACCAACTGGGTGTTAAGCCAAATAATCAAAGGAAAGTCACCAGGAGGAGCATAACGTTGACAACTCGTGACCAGTCTATCACAAAGAAAACAAGAATGTCAAAGACTTCAGGAAAAACACCAGAAGACCTACCTCTTCCTCAAACAGTTAATGTGAAGAAGTTTCCAAATACAACTAGTTACCCTCCAGTGGCCTCAAACAACATGCATGCATGCCAGCGCTCATTGAAAAAATCAATTATGTCGCTCCTAGTCATTTATGCCATTCCCAGTTCATTCCAGCACATGCATCAGTCCAGTTTGATAGCTAGTGGCAATTTTTAATTATTCAGTTCAAGATCTTTTTAGTTTAAAGCACAATAAGTGGTCTTCTATGTGTGATAAGAACCACTATTTTTTATTAAGTCAAGTGTGAAGTATACATTTTTGTACTTCAAGAATGTTGTAGTTAAGTTAATAAGCTGTTCTGCAATTGTTAACGTAGAGCTAAGTCTCAGTCCCAAATGGACGAGAGCCTATGCAACTCTGATAAATATGTAGTTTTTGTATGTTTTGGGGGTTCAGTTTTTGGTGGAAAGGATAGAAATAAAACAACTATTGGATCTATTCAATGCATGGATTAAATATGTTTACCTGGTGAACATACTCATGATGAAAGTGTTTCGTTCAAATCTTCGTGTGTTTTTATCTTATCTTGAATATAGTTTTTGATTTGTACAAAGGACATTTCATTTCTTTCAGCTATTGTATAACTTGTATTTATTGATATGAAATCTATTAAAACAACTAATTCTTGGTGAAGACTTGTTTTTATCGAAACTCGAGGGGGTAATTGTGTTTTTGATACATGTTTAGTATCTTGAAATGATATTTTAAGTATTAAACTTCTTGCAACAAATTATTGATTAAGTAGTTTGTTGCTTCCCTTTGTTTTATTATTTCAGTTGTCTATCATTTGTGTTCCACCATGATAGGCCCCTCATCCATATCATTTTTCCCACCCCAACCATGCTCTTGTCTCGGTAGAACCAACCCTCTAACTGACCAACAAAACTAAAAAACCAACCATTCTAAACTTTAGGTGGCGTTGCTTTTCCCTTTAGCATTTAGGTGCATAATTTAGGACCAACAATATCTATGCAGACAATCATAGTATTTTAGTAGCAGACGTCGTTCAGATTCTTTGATACCCAATTCAATGCACAAGGTATGGAAAATATTGGTGCAATATTGTACGCAATGTGGCCCATCTTGTGTATTGGTCCTGGTAGCGTCCAACATGGCAGTATTGTTCTTTAATGAAATACTTGGAGGAATTCCATGTGGGGATGACCAAAAATATTACAGATTCCTCTATTGCCCTTTGCTCAGAGTAAGTATCCCACCATTCCTTAACATGGGGGATGGCCTTGAGAAGTGCAAAAGTAATTTTTTCCCTATCAGAAAAATTGTGGACCAAAAAATACCCTTCGAGCAGTTTCAACCATTTATCTACAACATACACATCTATGAGTCCTTCAAATAATGGAATATCAAAATTTACTTGTACCTTGAAGCGGGATGCATGGATATTTGATTAAGATGTGTCTCCTATGAGAAGACGTCAAAGGATCTATGCAAAGTTGTCCATGATTTCATTCCTTTGTCGCACAAAAGCCTTCCTCAAGAAACATTTTAAAAGGACATCCTGCCACATCATATTTCTTCTCTTCCCCAATGATTTGGTGTTGGGCTCGATGTGAACGATATTGCAAAGGCTTAACTAGTTCAAGTCGCAACTTCGTGTACCAAAATATTGTCGGGAACATGCACAAAGAAAATAAATGAAGAGAAAACCTCTCTGATACCACTGATCTAGATTTATGAGCGGAACAAAATGAATAAATGACTAAATACAATAACATAGAGATACATAGAACAATGAAAGATATCCAGTGAACAATAACTTCTATTGAATACATAAAATAGGATGAAACATTAAAATTGTAGAACTGAAAACAACTTGCTCAAATGGTGGTAGTTATCTCCGAGTAGAGATGTGGTTTCTAGGTGCATCTGTTTGAGCAGAATGATTATAATGAGGCTCTAGAGGAATTTTTAACATTAATCATGAATTCCAAAATCCTAGACATCCAAAAACCTAACCCTAGGAGATGAAACACCAAACTTTATGTGGGCCCTGATGGCTAAGTTGGTACCTCAACTTCCTGGGGTTGTAAATTTTGTATGCGACCTCTGTTTTAGGCGTGTGATATCCTGTTGGAAAGGTATTTTTGAGAACTATACATTGTGTTGTACAAATCTAACTCTGTCTATAGTTTGACTATGGTGAGTAAAAAAAAACTATTTAGGGCCCTAAAACAACCCTGGAAGTACAAAAAGATGTATTGACATGAAAAATTTCAAAACAATCCAGTTAGAATAGGTGGGTGGCCACCAATATCCACATGGATGTTGTGTATGGATTAAGGATATCTCCGGAAGTGAAAAACCCACAATTACAAAGAAATGTCATTATTATAAAGAAACATGTTGAACTAAAAATTTTAAAGAGGATCTAGTTGGAATAGGTGGGTGGCCACCAATATCCACCTGGATCATGTATGGTCTAAAACAGGCTCCCAGATCATGGTACTCTAGACTGGATAGATATCTACAACAAGCAGAGTTCAGAAAAGGAAATGCAGACAACAACCTCTACATCAAGGTATTTCAACATAGTATTTTATTAATTGAAGTTTAGGTTGATGATATTATTTTTGGAAGTGATGATGAAAGGTTAAGCCAGAAATTTGCAAAGGATATGGAGAATGAATTTGAAATGTCATTACTTGGAGAATTATCCTTCTTTCTAGGTATTCAGATATGTCAAAGAAACCAATGAATTTGTATTTCTCAAACTAAGTATATTAGAGAAATGCAAAAGAGGTTCAGAATGGAATATTGCAAACCAGTTAACACTCCTATGAAAAACCAATTGCAAGTTGAGAAAATATGATGATTCAAAGTCTACAGATCATAGGATGTATAGGGAAATGATTGGCATATTACTCTATGTGAAAATATCCAAAACAAATGTAATGCAAGAAGTTGGATAGGTAGCACAATTTCAAGAAGCACCAAATGAATCACATGTTCTAGAAATCAAGAGGATTTTCAAATATCTCAAGGGCACAAAAGAGTTTGGATTATGGTATCCAAAAGGAAAGGATCTATCACTTTCTTCCTAAACATATGCAGATTTGGAAGGTTTCATTGATGACTGATGAAGCACCAATGGAGTGGCATTCTACTTGGGTGAGTGTTTGGTATCTTGGCTAAGAAAGAAACAGTCATAAATATCATTGTCTACAGATGAAGCAGAGTATATTGCAACAACAATATGTTGTACATAAGTTCTATGGATGAAACAAAGATTGAAAGATATACGTGTTGAGTATGGTGAGACCATTCCTATATATTTTGATAATACAAGCACTATCAGTATCTCAAAGAATCCAGTAATTCAGTCCAAGACAAAGCACATTCTAATAAAGTATCACTTTCTACGAGAACAGGTTGTATATCAGAAAGGGTTTGATGTCTAGTTCATGCGGGGTTTATTATGCTCTTTCATGATCATAAACACTTGTATGGCACATGAATAGAGAGATATAGATGGATTTGGTTAAAGGATACATATAAGGATGTATGCATAGGGCACAATTATAGTATGGACACAACGACATGTTGCAAGTTGATGTGACAGAAGATGTAGAGGGTCAGATTTTTTTAGGGTGGTAGGATGGGGCAAGGATAAGTGGTTGTAGCCACCTTCCTGTTGTAGCCAAAGAAGATAGGGGGGTTGTAGCCTCCTTCTGTTTGTAGCCAAAGAATTGAGGATTTGTATCTTCCCTCAGGTTGTATACTGAAAGCATAGGGAGTCTGAGCCTCCTTTGAGTTGTAGCTAGAGAACAAAGGAAGTTGGTGCTTCCAATGAATGTAATTCTTAAAGAAATATAAGAAAAATAGTTCTATGGTTTTCTCCCGCATTGGGTTTCCACATAAAAATAATGGTGTATTGTGTATGTGTATTATTTTTCATTGTTCATGGTTTATTTACTCTGCACTTATTGGATGATAATGTTATATTGATCATAAAGATAAATAACACTTCCATATTGTGGTTAAAAGGATTAAATTTTTGTATTACTGATTCACCCCTCCTCTTAGAAATGCAACAATTTCAATAAGTAATCAACCTTTTTAGACTTCATATTAGGACAATAAAATTGTTTCCTCAAAGTTGTTATCATTTTTTGATACCCTGGATGACCAAAATAGGGACTTTTATGCAAATCGTTTAAAATTACCCCTTTTAAATCATCATAATTTGGCACATATAATCTATTTTTGAACCTTAATATTCCACATTTATTGATACTATAATCTGTCTCCCTCGAGTCAACTTCATTTTTCAGAAAATTTTCTATTATTTTGACGTATTATGCATCATGTATGCTTGCAGATTTAATTTTTTCCTTGGGATCCTTTTCTATTTTACTGATGATGACTTCGTAGATTGCATTAGTTCTTTGACTAAGTGCATATTCTACTTTATTTTCCTTCCCATTTATATATCGAACTTTAAAATCAAACTCACTTAAAAGGCTAACTGTCTTTCTTGTCGTGCATTGAGATATGGTTGATTAAACACATGTTTCACACCACTGTTATCTGTTAACAATAAAAAACTTCTTCCCATTAGGTAGTGTTGCCACATTTTTAGTGTGTGGATCACAACTAATAATTCAAGGTCATGATTTACATAATTCCTTCCATGTTCCTTCAATTTTTGAGATTCATAGCAAATTACATGTTCTTCCTGTGACAATACACCTCCTAAAACTTCTTTAATAACATCTTTACAAAGTGTAAAATATTTATAAGGATCATCCACCTTGAGGATCGGTGTTGTATTTAGTTGGCCTTTTAATTTATCGAAACTATATTGACATTTTTGTGACCAAATAAAATTCAATACCTTCTTTTGCAATGATGTAATGGGATAGGAAATTTTGGAAAATCCTTCGATGAACCACCGGTAATACCATGTAATCCCCATGAATGATAGTATATATACTACATTCTTAGGTATATGCCATTCCATAATATTTTTAATATTTTTTGGGTCTACTGCAATCCCATCATATGATATTACATGTGCCAGATATTGTATCTTTCTTTGATAAAATTCACATTTGTCGAACTTAGCTTATAGCTTATGTTCCCTAGAGTATGTAATGCTATTTGCAAATGTTGTTCGTGTTATTCTTCATAATTTGAATAGATTAATATATCATCAATAAGTATCAATTTTTTTTAACTAAGTATTGGTTGGATATACTATTCATTAAACACTTAAAATTTGCCAGTGCATTAATAATTCTAAATGGAATTACTACAAACTCGTCATATCCATAACGTGTCCTAAAAGATATTTTATTGATATCTTCGTCCATTATTTTGATTTGGTGATAACTAAACCTTATATCCAATTTAGAGAATTTTTTTTCTCCTCCAACATGATCAAATAAATCATTTATCTTGGGAAGAGGGTACTTATTTTTAATGTCCATCTTGGGAGGAGGGTACTTATTTTTAATTTCCATCTTGTTCAATCGACGATAATCAATGCACAACCGAAGAGTTCCATATTTCTTTTTGACAAATAATATTGGTGGTCCCTGTGGTGAAGCACCTGGTCTTATGTACCCTTTATCTTGTAAATGTGTTGAACCTGCACATAATAGATCTAGCTAGAAAATACCACACAAATTTGCAGAGAGAAATTGAGAAAGACAAAGCAAGAGAGAAAGAATGGAAGAATTCTCATTAATCGTAATGAATAATTTACACATGATATACTATGTATAACTCAACCAATGCACACTAGAGGAGAACCAATGTGCCATAGTGGTGTTCTAAAGTGATCTGGACACACACCAACAATTACAGAAGTGAATTGCCACCTAGTCTAGTTTTTGAGTAAGTTACGGGACTGAAATACCACCTAGCTGAGTCAACTAGTCAACTAGTCTTCAGTTAACTGACTGAAACAGAATGTATTGAGGAGTAGATAAAGGAATCTAGGGCAATGTGCCAATGTGGTGATGAATCCAAGGCAACTGCGCATTACCATGGTGATGATCCAAATGTTGCATGGTGAAAAAACCAATGCAACATTTAGACTCAACTCAACTAGTCAAATTGAAGTGTCAAATAAAGAGAATATTCTCCAAGTGGAACATTCTCTCCTAAAATATAGGAGATTGGATAATGACTAATAAACAAGGATAAACCTTAGGAAAAACAAATCCTAGGTGTGTGAAATAACTCCAACACCCCCCTGAAGATCACTATGGTGAAAATAAAGAATGGGCCCCGGAAACGAGGCCATGTTAGGTACCCAAATACAAAATATACACTGGAAATAAAGGAAGGAAAGAGGGAAAACCTCATGGGAAAACCCCCCTTTCAAGGTACAATGTATGTAAAAAGAATAAGTACAGTTACTAGAGAAATATTTCTTTCACTCCAAGATGACTTTGCAGAGAGTGGAACTTCAGTTCAATGAAGGTCTTGGTGAAGATGTATGCCGTCTGTTCTACTGAAGGAAATAACCATAGTTCTATGATCCCCTCGTGTACTAACTCTCAGATGTAGTGCATGTGGATCTCGATGTGCTTCATCCGCTACTTTTAAACTAGATCTATGCAGAACTTCAAAGTGCTCTGGTTGTCACACTAGATGACAATGAGCCAATGAAACTGAATGCACAACTTAGTGAGAAAATGATGTAGCCACATATTCTGAATGGTTATGTTAACTACCCCTTTGTACTTTGCCTTTCCTGAAGATAGAGAAATGACATCTTGCTTCTTTCTCAACCAACAGATCGGCCTGGAATGAATACTGAGTGAGTAACCAGATGTGGACTTTCGATCAGTGATATCACCAACCCAATTAGAATCAGTAAACCTGATGAGATATAATGTAGATTCTACTGCATAATGAATCCCAAAGGTGATGGTGCCCTGTATGTATCGAAGGATATGATTTGCAACCTTCTACTGTAGCTCATGCGGTGACTACATAAACCAAGAAACTGCGCCAATTGCATAGGAGAGGTTTGGTATAGAGTGTGTGATATATAATAAGATCCCCAATAGTTGTCTGTATAGTGTGTTGTCAACCAATGGAGTGCCCCTACCATCCTCAAGTTTCACTCTTGATAGGAAAGGAGTCGGAGCAGACTTAGAGTCTTTCATGTGAAATCTCTTAAGGTGATCTCATGCGTACTTGGCCGAAGACAGTTTGATGCTTGATGCATTCATGCTAATATCAAGTCCAAGGAATAAGTGTATCAGACCCATGTCCATCATAAAAAAAATGTCACGTAAAATCATCTTGATTGCAGCAATCATTGAAGTCGAGCAACCGATGATCAACAAATCATCAACATACAAAACTAAGAGTTGAATTCAATCAACCATCCTAAGCATGTAGACATTCAGGTCTGATTTACAACATACAAAGTTCTGTGACAACATGTAGGAGTCCATCTTGGCATACCATTCCCTCGGGGCCTTCTTGAGGCCATAAGGGACTTCTTCAGTCGAAAAACCAAATATGAGTCCTGCATAAATCCCTGGGGCTGCTCCATATAGATCTCCTCATAGAGATCACCATGAAGAAATACATTCTTCATGTCCATCTAATGGAATTACCATCCCTTGGCTGTCGTAATGGAAAGTGCCAATTGTATAGAATCCATCATCGCTACTGGAGAGAAGGTCTCATCATAGTCAATGCCATGCACCTACTAAAAGCCTTTGGAAACTAGCCTGGATTTGTATCTTCTAATCTCTCCATCCATTGTGCTCTTGGTCCTATAGAGCCATCTTCATCTGACAAGTTTCCTTCTAGAAGGAAGGGGAAATAGATCCCAGGTCTTCTTCTCGAGGAGGGATTTATAATCCTCCTGCATGGAGGATTCCCAAAAGGTATTTCCAGTAGCCTCACCATAAGACTGTGGATATGAAGACTGAACCAAGAAAATATGCTTGGATGGAAATGGTTCAGTGGTAGTGAGTCCAACATGAGGCTCCTTGAAATCAAATCGATTCCTCCTAGTATTGGTTGGATCAATAAAAAGATCCCCTGCATCCTGAAGAGTAGTTTGTGCCCACTTGGGCCTCTCCTCTCGCTCTGCATATGCATATGGATGATCTAAATCTGCATCTAAATGTAATGACTATGTATCTGAATCATTTGATTCCTTTGAATCAGAACTCTCATCTGAATAAGATTTGGCATGTGCATTCTCATCACCTCAGACAAGTGGAAGAATGAAGGTGTTTGGATGCAGCCATTGATGCACATGTGAGACACTTTCCTCGAATTGGACACTTCGCTCAATGATGAGTCGATCCGAGGAAATATCTATAAGTATATATTCCTTCACACCATCGTGGTATCCAACAAAAATACAATCAGTTCTCTATTGATCAAGTGCCTTCCTCTTTTCAGAGGGAATTCGGGCCCATGCATGTGAACCAAAAATACGAAAGTGGGTCACTTCCAGTTTGTGGCCGCTCCAAGCCTTGTAGGGGGTATTATCCTTGACAGATCTATTATGAGATATATTTTTCATGTATTTTTCATAATTAAGTGCTTCGGCCCATAGTCTCTATGGTAGTGACTTTGCATGTAGCATGCAAGATGCCATCTCCTTTAGAGATCTGTTTTTCCGCTCAACAACTCCATTTTGTTGCAGAGTATAGGGAATTCTGTGTTGCAACTGAATCCCTTTCTCATGGAAATGATTAAATATCTCGTGATTGACATACTCTCCCCCATTATCATTTTGGAGGAATTTTATTTTCTTTCCAAACTGTGTCTCAACCAGGGCTTTGAAATCTTTGAGGTGTTGAAAGACCTCAGATTTTTTCCTAAGAAAGTAAATTCATGTGAAACGTGAGAAATCATCAAGGAAAATGAGAACAAACCTCACTTCGCTGATAGATGGATGCAAAGAAGGAGTCATGAGGTCACTATGGATCATATCTAAAGGCATGAAATCTCTCTGAGACTTTCCTTTGTCGAATTTCACTTGAGGGTGTTTTCCAAGAACACATCCCTCACATACTCCATTGGAGAAATGAATGTGTTGTAGACCATAAACCAATATTTTCTTGCTAATATGTTGCATATATATGAAATTCAAATGTCCAAACCTTTCATGCCATATCCTACTACTTTCATCAGCATCTGTAAGTAGTAAAGCAGAGTCTGGTTCAATAAATTCAAAAAATGTATACAATCTAGATTGATGATTTAACTCACTGGTAGCAACCCTAGAATTGGTTTTCATCTCATAGATGTCCATTGCATTTGGTGTGAATATGAATTTATTTACGATTACAAAATTCATCATCTGATACATGAAGAGAAGGTTGACAGAAATTTTGGGAACATGCAACACAAACTCGAAGCTTCCGTTGGTGAGTTCAATCCTTCCTTTGTTGGTGACTTTGACTAGAGAGTTTTCTTCCATCAGAATAGGAGGACCTTTGCATGCATCTAATGAATAATAGGCTACATTTTTGGCAGGCATGTGATGTGATTCTCCTAAATCTACGATCCTAGCATCAGGAGAGGAGTTGATGGCAATAAAGACATGGCTAGAATTTCCTTTCTTGGCATCCTCATATTCTGGCTTCTTCTTCTTGGCACCCTCAGGGATGAGATATCCAAGGTTTTTCTGCTGAAGTATTTGAGACATTATATCTATTTTGTTTTGCATGCATGAATATTCTGGATGGAATCCTTTGTGATAGTATGTGCTTGTCTCCCCTTTTCTTCCCTTTCCCCCTTTGGATCCGAAGGCATCGGTGAAAGGTTTTATGTATCCTTCCTTCTTCAGATGTGCATGATATTTCCTTTTGTCTTTATCTTTAGATTTATGATATTGATGGCTTCCATCTTGCACAGTAAGAACATGCGCCTTTCATTTTTCCCATGTTGATGAGCTTGGTTTTCTCTTGTGTCAGGGATTCGATAAAGTCCTCAAGAGAAGGAATCTTTCAGGCGGCTCTAGAGGTGAATATGATTGAATGGAATGTGGACAAGAATATAGAGAATTCAAGACCAAGTTTGGAGAGAATGGTGAGAACCATTTGTTTCTCCTCCTTAGATTTATCAACCCCGCAAACTTTGAGTTGCGACAACAAATCCTTGTTTTTTGTAAAGAAATAATGGATATTGTCGAAGCTTTTTGGATCCAATTTGATCAATTCCACCTCAAGGATGTGTCCCCTCATCTCATCATGTTTTCCAAAGAGTCCTTCCAAGGTGGCCCAAGCTTCATTGGGAGTCTTATAGGAAGATATGTGAAAAAGGAGATCGAGAGAAATAAGACTGTAAGTTGTTCCAAGCGCTTCATCCATTCGATTTAAATACTTGGATTTTTCTATGGATGATGTCAGTTCCATGTCTACATTCAAGGTTAACCTATACAATCCTCTGTTTCAGAGATGAATCATTATTCTCTCCTTCCATGCAAAGTAGTTGTAAGGTGTAAGAATGAATTAATTTTGGAAATCCATCTTTTTGTTGCCTTCAATCTTTTGTACCTGCAAAAAAATTGGTGTACATTTTTATTAGCAGTCCTTCAGCTATGATACCATGTAAATGTGTTGAACCTACACATAATAGATCTATATAGAAAATACCACACACATTTGCAGACATAAATTGAGAAATAAGAAGCAAGAGAGAAAGAATGGAAGAATTATTATTAATCGTAATGAATAATGAATAATTTACACATGATATACTCTATATAACTCAACCAATGTGCACTGGAGGAGAACCAATTCACCATAGTGGTGATATAGAGTGATATGGACACACACCAACAGTTACAGGAGTGAACTTCCACCTAGTCTAGTCTCTTAGGTAGTTACGAGAGTGAACTCGCACCTAACTGAGTTAACTAGTCAAATAGTCTTTAGTTAACTGACTGAAACAGAGTGTAGTGAGGATTAGATCAAGGAATCAAGGGTAATGTGTGAGTACGGTGATGAAACCAAGGCAAGTGCGCATTAGCATTGTGATGATCCCAATGTTTCATGGTGACAAAACCAATGCAACATCTAGACTCAACTCAACTAGTCAAACTAAAGTGTCAACTGAAGAGAATATTCTCCAGGTAGAGTATTCTCTCCTAAAATAGAGGAGACTAGATAACGACTAATAAACAAGGAAAAACCTTAGGAAAAAGAAATCCTAGGTGTGTGTGAAGTAACTCCAAGATATCTAATAATTCTTGTAACTGGATTTTTAACTCAGTCAACTCAGAGATACTCATTATGTATGGTGCCTTGGATACCAATGCAGATCAAGGTAATAAATCAATAGAAAAGCCTATCTCTCTTTTTAGAGGTAATTCGTGTATTTCTTCTGCAAATACATCCTCAAATCCTTGAAGGACAAAAAAATCTTCTAACTTCAGTTTTCTTTCTTCATTTAGAATATTTGTCACTTGAATAACATATATTTGGCATCCTTTACTAATGCACTTCTTTAATTTTAATGTTGATATTTTCCTTAAAGAGACATGTTTACTAATTCCTTGAATTGTCCATGTTACTCCACTTTCATCTCTGTAAGTAAAGGATTTTTCATAATAGTTTAATACAATAGTATTATTATCTATATAGTCCATGCCTATATGTATGTCATACGATCCTAAAGGTAATACATTTAAATTCACTTTAGTATCATGACCACTTATTTCTAATTTACAGTTAGATATGAATTCACTTACTTTCCTTTTAGTACCTTTTGCTAATTGTACCGGCCAAGATTTAAAATGTTTTACCTTTTCTAGTTTTCACGAGTCTACCAATGATGGAGTAACATAACTTAAACTTGCTCCTGGGTCTATTAAAATATAATTTTTTTTTGTCATGAATTTTACCTTCAATTTCCACAATTGTAGATTGATGATCTACTTGTCTTGCATCTAGAGCAGCATTGATTCTATGAATACTTTTTTCAATGTCTCCAACTATTGAATCTTTTTGTATGTTCTGAGTAGTTCTGTTTGCATAATATATGCATGGACAATTCCTCAACAAATGTGGTTCACCACATCCTCATAATTTCAATGGTTCTCTAGAGTTATCAACTGCTTTCTTCAACCCAAAATTAACTAACTTGCTTCCCCCTTGTACTTGTGGTGAGTTCCTAGAGGATTGTTTTTCTTGATGTCCTTTGGAGATATTGTGAAACAATGAGGGCTTGAAACCTTTCTTTCTCTAATTGAGTTTCTCCTATTTCTTGCCTCTCCATGCCTTTGGGTTTTGAGATCATTGCTTGTACTATTAATAGCATATTCTTCCCTTTCATAGTACTTCATTCAAGGTATTTTGATTATCAAACTCTATTATGTCCTTACATGACTGAGGTAAGAATCTTAGAAATCTCTGAACTTTTACCATATCTTCTTTTATATAAGGAACAAACCTCGATAGTTCCATAAATTTGGAAATTAGATATTCCATAGACAATTTTCCTAACTTCAACTCATAGAATTCTTTGTTTTTTCTTTCATAATAACTTTCAGATAAACACCCTTTCTTAAAATACTTGTTAAATTTTGTCCATTTCATTTTATTTTCCTTCAAACCCTTGGCTAAATTTAAATCCCGCCACCATATAGTAGCTTTACCCTTGATGTTATAGATGGCCATTCTCACTTTCATATTACTAAAGTGATTGTAAATATGAAAACATTTATTTATGCCAAGTAACCAAGCTTTTTCTTCTTCACCAATTATGGACTCTCCATCAAAATTTGAAGGTTTAATTTTCTTAAACTCTCCATTTAAGTGATCCATTTGTTTTTGTTTCTTCACTATAGACACTTTGCTTTCAGTCATGTGCATGTCATTAGAAGAACTATTTTCTTTATCAATTCCTTTGCTTGAATATTTTGAATAATGTTTACTCAATTCCTCATCCATATCATTATTATTTGGGCTATTTTTCATTGCTATGCTTTGTAACATGTCATTTATTTCCCACTGATCTTCTTGTGCTTTATTTAATTTCACATTATCAGCCTTGAATGTTTGTATATATACTATTAGATTTCTCATTGTTTCCAAAACCTATGTTTTTGAGCTACTTTCACTAGGATGTTCTAGATTTCTATGAGGTTGTTGATTATTATTTCCTTCATGTCTGTTTTCTTTGCCATTCTGTGTGGACATGATAAAAAAAAAATTGAAATAGTTTGTTTGTGACAATGAACAATTTACTCCTTAGTTTTCTTTTTCATCAAATACTTTATATATTTATGGCGATTCCATTAAGGCCTAAATGTTGTAACCCACAACTCTAATACCATGTCACATACCCATATTTCACCAAAAAAAAGTTTATTTCTTATACAAATAAGTGTAATAAACTTGGACTTCAATGTAATAAATAGAAATTTTCACTATTTAACTTTATTCAACATGTACAAACAGACTATATTTTAAAGTTTTTACAAAGTTTATATCTCAACAACCTTAACTATCTATAGTTCAGTTGGATTATCCTTCAAATTTTGACATAATAATTATTCAATAAATTCACATGTCCATGGAACTTCATAAGTAATTTGGGTAATTACTCCTTAAAATTATAGTTCCAAAGACTTACCCTAAGTTACTCATTTGGTTAACTATAGGTCCGTACTAAATTGTTTGTATTTATATATATTTTAATTTTCTTTGTGCTAACCTTATTTTCCAAGGGTTTACACAAGCTATTATTAGGTTGATAAAATTCTAATCAAAATTAAAGCACTAAAACCATCCTATGATAGAGTCTAAGCAAGTCAAGTAATTATTATATTTATATATGGATTTACTATTTTATTTATTGATATAGGGAAAGAAATTCTTGTTCATAGACCTTGGTTCATATGACAAGGCATAGCTTCCAAAGTGTTCTTTAATGCTCTGAGGTGAAGGGAGTTACTCTCTTACCTGCTATGTTGAATGCATGGCCTAACATTGTAGGTGAAGGGAGTTACTCCCTTACCTGCTATGTTGAACCTCTCCTTAACAGTATGCACCTTACATCAACTTCTTACTAAAATTAAACTCTGTGAATTTTTCTTGTGATTTCTCTAGTGTCGAACAAGAGAGCCTTCATGGAAAGTTCGGTTAGTAAACGTTTTGTACTCATCTAATAATGTCGTTTAACTCCACAAATTATTCTATAAAGGGTCCATGTAATACAGGTTTTTTTTTATAAAAAATAATCTCAGAAACTCTTTGTTTTTNCAAAGTGTTCTTTAATGCTCTGAGGTGAAGGGAGTTACTCCCTTACCTGCTATGTTGAACCTCTCCTTAACAGTATGCACCTTACATCAACTTCTTACTAAAATTAAACTCTCTGAAATTTTCTTGTGATTTCTCTAGTGTCGAACAAGAGAGCCTTCATGGAAAGTTCGGTTCAGTAAACGTTTTGTACTCATTTAATAATGTCGTTTAACTCCACAAATTTTTCTATAAAGGGGCCATGTAATACAGGTTTTTTTTTATAAAAAATAATCTCAGAAACTCTTTGTTTTTGTTACTGTTGTCTTTGGACTTCGAGGGGTATTAGTTTCACATGGTTTGACTCTGGTAGTCGGTTCTACGTAATTTAAATTCACGCAATTAGTTAGTGTGTTCTCTTCCTTCATGGATTATATTATATATTCACTTGAAACACTAGAGGGAACCCATTATAACTTGAACTTTAGTTCCAGCTCTCGGTTAAGGGAGGTAATCCGGGGTTCGCGTACCGGGTCGACCTATTTTAACTTTAGTTCCAGCTCTCGATTCACCACAGGTAACCAATTTTTGTTTTTGATTTTTACTCTCCCAGTTTGGCGTGAAATTTAGTTCTTATCTTAGATGTAATTATTGTCTCTGAAGAAATATTGATGGTTAAATGTTTCGTCTACAGGTAATACAGACCTTATGGGTCAACAAAAACCTCAATGCACAGAGGTAATATGACTTTTCCAGTAATAAATTATTAACAGAAAAATTATACTAATTCTACATTGATCGCTTTTGTTCTTTGTTATCTACAGGTTACAGGTTGCGGAAATATTTTATACATCA
>JASDQU010884554.1:63098-73997 GCA_032191745.1 Picea mariana
GCCTAATACCACCACCGTCACACCTAAGTCCATCGTTGCCTCATCCCTATCCTCCATCTCCTTGACCTCCTCCACCACTGACCTGACTTGGTTGTCCATGTTTTGAATTGTGGTCACTGAGTTCAAATGGAGGTATTCCTTTTGGATTTCCCCCTCAAATATACAGGTGTCCTCTTCCATGGCAGATGGGGCACCTGTTGGTGTACAAATATGTTAAATATATATCTTACACTCATTTAAATGTCAATACAGAATTCGTAATCAATAGAGTTGATGCACTATATGTGCCGATAACAGATAGGTTCCTATGTCTAATTAGTATAGCATAAAGAAGAAACAATCAATACCAATACTCTGTTTTCAAACTTCAAAGATAACACTCTTCACACAATTCAGAAATTAGAAAGAAAACTCAGAAACAAACATATGATCTAAAGTTATTGCTTAGGTGATCGACCTGTTCATTGATGGCTCATGAAAGGAAAATATGAACTTTGATTCTATCTCCTAGAGCAACTAAACTAAAAGAAATCAACACTATGTTTTGCAATCCTTAATATATGTTTTACACACTGTGCAAAAATGAAAGAACAAAATTCAAATAAAAGACTCTAGCTAACATGCACTCCAAAGGCTCTCTTACAAGAAACAAGATCATCCATTTACTAGCTCATGAAGGTGAAAGATGGATTCTGATCTTACCTCTGTAGTCACTCACTTCAATATCAACTTGCAAGCTGTCTAATTCTGCACACTCTTCAAATCAGAAAAGGTATTTTAATGAACCTCATAATTATGAAAAGTTACTTTATTTCTACACAGGAAGCAAGAATTTTAAATGAGATGTTCCATGTGTTGGCTCATGTAATGCGAAATATGGACTTTCCAATTGTTCTTGTACTGCCAAATTTTTCAAGATAGAAGATGAGATTAGAAGGACACAATTCAGAAATAAATGATCACACACAGAAATCATAAATGTCCACACACATAAATTATAAATGATTACAAAGTTACCACTAGATTATTGTTCACAACTTTTGATGCATCCACACTTAGATTATTTTGTAACTTACAACTTATTTACATCCAACATTTCTACTCACAACTGATATGTACAAAATCACTCTACAGACATACTTACATAAATTAGATCCACGTTGCAATTATAGTAAGCTTGCCAAGTTGGATCGATGGACCCTTGTCGATGCCAACGGGGCATCTTAGAGGTAACTCACAGAATAGTAAACTTTAAATAAAACCTAGAGTCAATGAACTTAATCTCATATTAATTCTTTATCAAGTTTACATAGATAATATGTTCAGAAATCCAATCTGCAAGATAACAATTCCTCTCCTTTTTGGCTTAGACATTACTCAATTTATATGATTTTTACACTACAAATTTGGATCTAGACAATCCAATCCAAATCAAAACAATTTTCCATCAATGGAGGTCGAGTACAACCACTATCTAATCAAGGAAATGTTGTTCCCACAAATCTGGGCATGATCTTAGAAATTCTAGAAAATTGGCAAAGATTGATAATGGATCGTTCCCCCTGAGATGGAGGTCCACACGTGTGTGATATAGCAATTCTATCTAACAATTTCAAATGAAAACATGGCTCTGGACAAAACCCATGTCCCCAAATTTTGAGATCCATTGCAATCGGCCCAAAAATCGAGGTGAAAATCAAGTACCGGAATGTTGGTACCAAAATCTTGTAGGTAGTTGTTTAGTACCGGAATACACACAGTCATAATCCTGAGTACTTGATTACGCGCATGGGCAATACCAGAATAGCGTAGAGTGTGCTAGTACCAAATCAATACTTCCTAAGAGTCAAACAATTAGGATCATGCAAAATCAAAACATTTAATCAAATTAATTCAAGAAAAACTAAACAAATCATGCCTTAATCATAATTTACTCCTTATGCACATGAACAAGGTCATTGGGTATGTGTTTGGGAGGAAATAGTCAAGTATAGGATTATAACATAGGCAAAAAGGATCAGGTACAAGGTAATATAGGGCATTGTATATGTCAAAACTGAGACACAACATTCCCCCATGCTTAAGTCATTGCATGTCCTCATGCAACAATGATCTTCAAAATTTTAAAATTGATGGTACTCTTCACTTGATCAAGCATTCCCTAAAGTTTCATCCTTCTTCAGCTCCTAAGTTTAAACAATATAAACTTCTTGGCTTATGCTTCACACTTCTTACCCATGGAAAAGTAGTTATGACAGAAAAATGGAGTCATGGATAATAGATTAGATATGTTAGTGATTTGACATTAAGTCTTATCCAATCTATTTTCAATCAAATTTAGGAGAAAGGGTTGGTTGTGACTCTAATATGATTATAGGATAGTGGCCAAGATTTTTCATAATAACTTTTGCTAATAGGCCCCCCTAGCTAGATTAGCTTTAAAACAAAAGTGATATAAACATAGTTTAGATCTCATTTGAAGAGAGGAACAGATAAAAGAATACATCCCAAGATGATTATTTCATTTCTTATCCAAGTTTTTAGAGATGAAGCTCTTCTTGGTTAGGTAAGGTGAATTACACATACTGAGGGTCCCACTTCTCATGCAAACCTATTTATTTTAAAGATAGAACTCTAAAATGGATAGTTGAAGGTCCTTAAGAACATCGTCTGAGAGATATAAAGGTCATATCCTAGCCTTGATTTGATAGCGATTGTTTCAGAATGAGACCCAAGGGTTTTTGTTTAGTTTTAAGTGTGCCACTTTATATTTTTTAATTCTCTTTACTCGGCATAGCCCCGCTGCCAACAGACCTATTTAATACCTCAACGGGTTTACCTTAGTACCCTACAAGCATGGCCTCACTGCCAGCAGGCCTGTTCAGTACCCCAGCAAGGTTACTTGTACTTCCTGATACTTCATTTTTATTATATTACTCAAAAGATTAAGAATTATGTATACTGCTCATTGACAGTTTTAGAGTATAAGGAAGGCAGGTGGTACGAGAGTGTTTTAGAGTTATTAGGCACATAGTTAATTGTTTGCAATTATCCCAAGCATGACATCATCCACATTCAACTTAAATCTCAACTATTCAATGTATAATGGAATATCTCGGATAATGACTAAGAGGTCCCTCTAGTTAATCCTATTAGGGTTCTCATGAAAGTTCATTGAGGTTTTGCAAGGGCGGTCCACCACATGAGATTTTCATCAATACCTCCAAGAGAAACTTCTGAAGATAAACTTGGATAAGAACTTGTTGAATCAACTAGGTTAGTATTATACATAATGGTGTCACCACTTTTCAATGGATATTTCAATTAGCAATCACTTTTTCAAAATGATGAGGTAATAAGACAAGTGCACTCATTATCATATCGAGATAAATGTGGAAATATGTTCCTTAAAGGATAGCAAGGATGATTCATTTAGGGTTGAGTGTAGAAATGTAGGAGGAAGATGTACTAGAGAGTAAAAACAATTCAACACAGGACTTAAATGATCCTTGATAGAAAGAAAATGAAGAGATTAGCCCATACCTCTAACTACCTGAAGTGAAAATGATGTTAATCACAAGACAAAGGTCATATCACCTTGGCATCAGTACCAGATTGGTAACTGGTATCAGAACATGTTTCTGTAGTACCGTAATAGATAGTACCAGAATAGGATAGTAACGGAACAAGGCAGTACTGGAACAGAGAAGAGGGAAGAAACAGAGTGACAGGATGAATGATTTCCATCCGAGGAGATGTATACGAGGGATTGCATAAATTCATGGTAGGGAGTGTGCAATAATTGAGAGTAATCATATGTTTATTGCATAATTAGTCTAATTCCTTAGTAAAACGAAAAAAATTGTTGAGTTTATATGTCCTATTTCTTGAAGCATTTAAATCGAGAAGAAAAATTTGAATACATGATTAGAGCTACCATCACCTTATTACCAGTATAAGATCACCTGAGTACCAGATGGACACAGGGGTGTGCTTATGAAACTTTTTTAGGCTGCACCTTGTAGAAGTAGTTGGTGCTCTCTTGGTGTTCCGAAAGAGGACATGTGATATGATTCAACTGAAAAACCATGTAGATGGAACAAATACCAACACTGGATGTAGGAACTTTGGGTTTTCATCAGAATAATGCAAAATAATTTGGTGACTGGGCTGCAATCTTTGTGAGAAGAGGGTATTTTGTAATTGGATGACCATATGTTGAGATTTTAGAAGCCTCCTCCTTTGAGACCAGGCTAATCATTGCTCCTGTTGGCACTTCCTTTTTATTACAAAAGTAATAATCCTAACTACTACTATTTCAACAACCACTCCCCCATGCTTGAGGTTTTGCATGGCCTCATGCAAACAATGCGAGACACTAAAAAAACTGCTTAGAGGGTTGTGATCGTCGGTATTTTCCATAGCAAATCCATCTTCCATTTTCATCATGATTTTCACAAAATTCAAAATATCCAGCCTAATATTTTTCTCAAAATGAGTTGATGCTTCAACCTTTGAAGGTTCGACTTGCAGGAAATATGGAAGACATTGAGAATCCTACTGATTTTTTGATTGAAAGCACACCAATTCATCCTCAAAATATATATTTCAAATTATTAATCCAGATCATCAATTATTAAGTTATAAGCATGCATTGGGAAAGACTGGCTTGTATAATAGATGTGTCAATTTGTAGCTAGAAAAGAGCTCATTTGCATGCGAATGATATTTCCAATTGTGTGGCCTTCTCGAAAGTTGTAATATTCAAGTCAGATGCATTTTCAGAAAAATATACATACATGTACCTTCAGATTCTCCAAAGATTTAGCTGCTCTCACATTTGAAAATGCAACAAAGTCATCAAGTTCTCCAAAATGAGCATGCACAGGTGCTTTTGCTGATGATGGACTTGCAAGTTGTGGAGAAGGAACACCATAGAATGTAGCAACATTATCGACTTCTGGAAACAACACATTACTTGCAATAGATAAAGCACCACCCTTGCAAAAAAAAACTGTTATTCCAACCATTTTCCTTCAGCCACTTCATGGATGCCACAATATTTTTAACAACTTGCCAATCAAGACCATCCATTAAAGAGGTAGAGGCTGTTGCATCAACAATAATGACAATCGAACCCATATGTAAGAAATGCCACATAATTCTATTGCAATTGCTCTTGCTCTATTAATATTGTCGCCAACAACCATTCTTACTATAATACCTTCCATTTTATAGACTTCAACAACTTCTTTGACACCAAGACACACATGATCCCTGATGCCAATAATGATAATGCATATATAACCATTTATATGGATGGTTTCATTCTTTGAATCAAAATTATCTTCCAAGTCTATGAAAGAAAGACAGAGAGTTCAAAAAGAAAATGACCAAAGTGAAATTTAAACCCAAAATGACACCAAACTATTGCAATAAATCAAATTGATTCCTAAATATAAGGATGAATCCAGAATGAAACAATGCATATGAGAATTAGAATTTTTCAAAGGAATCTCATCCACCATTCTCGATATCCTTTCTTCTCGACCTCATCCTGTCCATTTCCATTTTCTTTGTGCAAAATTAAAAAAAATCAACACCATTTGTTCACCAAGACTCTAATGTCCTCAAAGATCTTAGTTGCACATGGTATGATCCTTATCAATGGATGTCCAACATCCAAGACCCTGCTCTCACTCTCTATTTTCAAGACAAAAATAGTTACACTGAAGCTTTTATGGTAGACACCATAGAATTACAACAACAATTGCAAGTCGAGATGTAGTACAGAATGCCTCTAGAGGTCTCGACTCCCCCAGAGTGTTGGGGTACCTGGTTATATTACCAGCACATTCCTGAAGGAAAGGATATCCAGTTCTATGCAGGAGAGTGGAGAGACAGCCTAGTTTAGTCGCATCATTCCATTATTATCTAAGGAGTTGTTATAGGGATGAAGTTTTGCTTGACTGGAATGAGATTGCAGAAAAAATTGGTTATGTTCATGTGGGTATGTGTCATAATTCAAGAATATCATCAGAGTTCTATTTGATGCATTAAGCTAATGTGAGAGCTAGGATGCAAAGGATACGAGAAATGGATTCTGGTGTGCAATAGTTTATGGAACATCATTATGGTTTCTTTTACATTCTAACCAATGCCCCAAATTAATTGGCTTGATGTAGTGTTGGGAATATAGCCTCAAATAAATGTAAGAGTGTGGTTCAAGTGGCTGGAAATGTCACAATAGAGGATATGGATATGTTTGATAAGTACTTGGTGTTGGTTCTTCATAAGGGAGGCATTCCAGTAGTTTGTCCATTGCCTACGCCTCTACAAATTGACTTGAATGATGGAATGCAACTTGAAGACCTTACGCCATGGTTCCTACCAATGTTGGCTAACACGTGAATTGTTGTTCCTAGATTGAATCATGATTTCAAGTCTTCTATTTTCCATGAAATGATCTCAAAGAGATTTAGTAGCAAATCCATCAATGATATTTAGAAGATCACTACAAATACATGTTGTTGATCCTCGACATACTTTCATCAATTGATCAAACCAAATGCAATAAGTGAACAGTAATAGAAATCATTCAAAAGCAAACATTGAATGAAATTTCAACTTAAATTCCCCCACAATAACAACAAGGGTCATAACTTCTCCTACACTCACATATCTTCTTGGAGCTCATCTCGTACTTCTTGTAGCTCCCTATCAAGACCTTCTTCTTGAAATTCAACATCCTATGATCGGGGTTTTGGAAATAGTATATGGGATGTTGTGCAAGTGCTCTTACCATATCTCAAGATGATATCCAAAATCACATAGGCACACAGAAAGGCATTTACCAAATAGTTCCAACATTTGAGAAATGACAATCTTGGCAACTTTATTTCCAATTCATGGTTGATTACAAAAAATCGGATTTATGAGGTTGCAAGTGGGATCCCAAAATGTATGTATTGCTGCTGCAAATCAACAGACTATAACTGCACTATATGATGTTCCAAAAGTATGTCAATTTCTCTAGAATTTTCATTATTATATGCAAAATGGATAGGACACTTGATCCCATATATGCATACTGAACAATTTTCTTTGAGCCTGGAAGATTAACATGCCTGCTCTATTGTTGATCTTGCCCTATAGCCCTTCACACACAACTTACAAGTTTTCATAGCAGAGAGAAGGGTGCACTTTTTCAACACTTCACAACCATCAGTTGAGAAAAAGATAGAATGGTGAAGGGTTTTATGGAAGTGAATTTTAAAAACGAAAGGGACACATGTGGGGTTATAAGTGGGTATTGGTGGGATTACGAAAATAAGAGGCAGGGACAAATGGTAGAATAACAAGATTGAAATGTTGTCGTTATGATAAATTTCCTTCATTTTCAATAAATTAGAAGGATAAAAAAAAAAGCTTCCTCAAGTCACCCTTGCAGTTGATACTTACATATCTAAATTTTGAGTTATTTTTGCAGGAACTTGAGCTATGAAGACCATCCAGAAAATCTGAGTGTGCATGCCCAGATTTGAAGAATGCATCCTGGCTGCTAGGAAACTATTGATATATTGCTTGTATGCAGTCCCAGTACCCCAAAAAACAAATATCATGTTGCTGCCTTTGAGATGTTTGTTATCAAGAAGCCTACTATAAGAACAAAGATCGAGCATGGGAACAGTGACCTCGTTCTTTCCAACAAGCTTCCTTGTCAACTATCTTATTCGGAAAACATAAAAGAACTGTTGCACTATATTTTAAACTGAACTACTAACTATATGAAGCTATTTATTCATTGTCCTACCCTACTTGAGAAAAGAGAAAGCCTTTTTTCAAGTATAGGAAAATTTCCAGTGAAGCCATGTGCGTAACAGGGTTAGAAATATATCCATACTCGGTTTTAAAAGATAAATTTTAATGCATACTAGAGTATGAAGGACCAGATGCTTTAATGATGAGATCAAACAATAATGAAAAGTAACAGAGTAGTGTGACCTAACAAGTAATTGGAACCATCTTTCAATAGGATCAAGATATTCTTGTTTCCCTTCTTTGTTTAGGTCACACAACATGTCCTCCTTTTCCATTCCACGCAGAGCATTTTCTTCAAGATGATTGGTCTTTGAGGTACATATAGGATCTGCTAAGAGGCATGCTATGAACTCCTCAATATCAGGTTCTAATGGTTTCTCTCTGTTGCATTCTATCCATGATTCTTGAGTATCCTCAACAAATTGACAATAGGAATCCAAAGAGACTTCTAAATCTTCTTGTGGAGAGACAACTAAATTCTTGGCTACTGCCAAGATATACTCTTTCTAAGAGGTGGATATTCCAGCTGCTGCTAGAATGAGAGAAAGTTCTTGGAGGAACATTATTCAAGCTCTTGATCATCCTTGAATTACTCTAGCTGGTTGATCATCTCTGTCTCCCAACAAAACTTAGTACTCAGGGGTTCTTACAGCAACCCAAAAATAATTTAGCATCAAAGATTTGAATATTAAAACTAAGAAATTAAAACTATTTGCAAAAATAAAACACACCAAACTTGAACTCCTTGCATTACTGGGACCCTGCTATCACCAGGTTATCGGTTTGCACAAGTTAGCCCATCATGAAAACAAAATTTTTCATAAAAGAAGGAAAAACACACTTTCATCAAAAGAAGAGAGGACAACCTAACTTTGGAGAAACCCCACCAAAGTGGATGTGTGGGCTCTTCCTGCACGTCTTACCGTCTTCTCTCCACCCTTAGTTCATCCATAAAACCAATCCAAAATCATTAAATTCAAATGCTACCTATTACCATTTACAACTCTCTGGCAACGACGCCAAAATGTTGGTGTACAAATATGTTCAATATATATCTTACACTCATTTAAATGTCAATCCAGAATTCATAATCAATAAAGTTGGTGCACTATATGTGCCGATAATAGATAGGTTCCTATGTCTGATGAGTATAGAATAAAGAAGAAACAATCAATACCAATACTCTGTTTTCACACTTCAAAGATAACACTCTTCACACAATTCAGAAATTATAAAGAAAACTCATAAACAAACATATGATCTAAAGTTATTGCTTAGGTGATGGACCTATTCATTGATGGCTCATGAAAGAAAAATATGAACTTTGATTCTATCTCCTAGAGAAACTAAACTAAAAACAATCAACACTATGTTTTGCAATCCTTAATCTATGTTTTACACACTGTGCAAAAATGAAAGAACAAAATTCAAACAAAAGACTCTAGCTAACATGCACTCCAAAGGCTCTCTTACAAGAAACAATATCATCCATTTACTAGCTCATGAAGGTGAAAGATGGATTCTAATCTTACTTATGTAGTCACTCACTTCAATATGAACTTGCAAGTTGTCTAATTCTGCACACTCTTCAAATCAGAAAAGGAATTTTAATGCAACCTCACAATTCTAAAAAGTTACTTTATTTCTACACAAGAAACAAGGATTTTAAATGAGATGTTCCATGTGTTGGCTCATGTAATGCAAAATATGGGCTCTCCAATTGTTCCTGTACTACCACACTTTGCAAGATAGAAGATGAGATTAGAAGGACACAATTCAGAAATAAATGATCACACACAGAAATCATAAATGTCCACGCACGGAAATTATAAATGATTATAAAGTTACCACTAGATTATTGTTCACAACTTTTGATGCATCCACACTTAGATTATTTTGTAACTTACAACTTATTTACATCAAACATTTCTACTCACAACTGATATGTACAAAATCACTCTACAGACATACTTATAGAAATTAGATCCACGTTGCAACTACAGTAAGCTTGCCAAGTTGGATCGATGGGACCTTGCCAATGCCAACGGGGCAGCTTGGAGGGAACTCATCGAATAGTAAAATTTAAATAACACATGGAGTCAATGAACTTAATCTCATATTAATTCTTCAACAAGTTTACACAGATAATATGTTAAGAAATCCACTCTGCAACATAAGAATTCCTCTCCTTTTTGGCTTAGCCATCACTCAATTTATATGATTTTTAAATTACAAATTTGGATCTAGACAATCCAATCCAAATCAAAAAAAATTTACATCAATGGAGGTCGAGTACAACCACTATCTAATCAAGGAAATGTTGTTCCCACGAATCTGGGCATGATCTTAGAAATTCTGGAAAATTGGCAAAGATTGAGGATGGATCATTCACCCTGAGCTGGAGGTCCACACGTGTGCGATTTGGTGATTCTGGGCTAGGTGTCCAAATGAAAGCATGGCTCTGGACAAAACCCATGTCCCCAAATTTTGAGATCCATTGTCATCAGCCCAAAAATCAAGGTGAAAATCGAGTACCGGAATGCTGGTACCAAAATCTTGTAGGTCGTTGTTTAGTACCGGAATACACACAGTCATAATATTGAGTACCTGATTAAGCGCATGGGCAATACTAGAATGGCGTAGAGTGTGCTAGTACCAGATCAATACTTCCTAAGAGTCAAACAATTAGGATCATGCAAAATCAAAACATTTAATCAAATTAATTCAAAAAAAACTAAACAAATCATGCCTTAATCATAATTTACTCCTTATGCACATCAACAAGGTCATTGGGTATGTGTTTGGGAGAAAATGGTCAAGTATAGTATTATAACATAGGCAAGAAGGATCAGGTAAAAGCTAATATAGGGCATTATATATGTCAAAACTAAGACTCAACAACACCTATGCTAGTCGTATTATGGTTGGGGTGCTACAAATTATATGGAACTGTGAAGAGGAGGGATTTCGAAGGAGCTTGGATAGGTTCCTCTGGAATCTCCTCCTCAATGTATGCCATTGGTGGTGTTTGTGGTTTCTCCCATCGTTGGGTCTGAGAAATGGACAGGGCGTGCTCCA
>JASDQU010884555.1:0-22059 GCA_032191745.1 Picea mariana
TCTTCTCTTCCTCACAAGTCTCAAGTGAAGAATGAGTCTCCAAATGCACTTTTCCCTCCTTTTGGCCTCCTCATCCCAACCCTAAAAGATCAATGGCCTAGATTAGATCTAGCCATGTCTAATCAATGGGTGAGATCAACTCAAATAATCTCACTAAGAAAACCCACTTTCCTTAGTTGCTTTATGTTTATTAATTCACCCACATTGTGAATTAATTGTCACTTTATGACTTAAGTGACATATTTCACTTTTGACTTAAAACTCCTAAGTCAAAGTGCAATTAGAATCATAAAGTAAAGTATGAGGGTAAAAGTCTTCCCCCTTTGTGCTTAGAGACTCATAAGCACATGGGGACCACTTTCCAAGGTACCCAAATCTCAACAGTATGCTCATTGATCCAATTTCATATGTTGAATTAGATGATATAATTACAGCTGTTATAACTATCTCATTGCTGATATATTACTGTTGTATGCTGCAATTTTGGGACAACAAGGGTTCTTGCTAATTCCCCTCATGTTTTAGGTCTAAGTTTATCATATTTGGTATTGGTTTTGGTTGTCTAACATTGGTTTTGCAGGTACTCTCCATTGGCAACCTTTACTTGACCGATACTCAACCTCCATCAAGCTCCTATAAACCTTCATTGTGACCTATAGGGGTGCTTCATTCTTCTCTTTGGCTTCTCCCTTGCAATCCTCCTAGGGTCACCCGGGAAGCTTCCCTTGTGTTGGACTTGTCCATCACTAAAAAGAGGGGGATATCTATTGGGGTGACACCGTGACAGTGATAGGTGTCCCCAGTTGTGTCTCACACTTGTTTCTTGGGTTGGGCTTTGCTCAAACTACAATCTGTGCGTTAACACCTCCCATGGCCAAACCAGCTTGTGTTAGTTCGGAGCACTGCCCAAATGAGGTTATCAAGCTTAGTGGTGGTGGCTTCATAGTGATTGATGGGAATACAAGTTCCCCCTCTAGTTCAAACTTCAAACATTGACTAAATATTGCTTTTTCTTCCGGTTTTAATGTTCTGCTTGTGGTTTGGTTGACTTTCTCTCTTCATTGCAACATCACTTGTTGTCCTTGTCTTTCGCTCCAAGAATGTACTTTACTCCGATGTTGAGGGTTTATCCATTCTGGGTTTAACCCCACTTTCACTCTCAGTTTCCTCAGTGTCATTTGTATGTGTTTAAAGCCATTTACCTTTTTCTTTTATGAGATACCCTTGGCACACTTTTATCATGCTATTCTTGCTATCATACTGAGTCTCATTAGCCTATTTTGGTCATTAGTGGACATTAATATAATTTCCTTTCATAAACAATCACATTTACTATTCTCCTCTATAAAAGAAAATGATTGTTTAAATAAATACAACTTAGTGAGCCATTTACTTGGTCTCATGATTGGTGATCATAAGCCAGTGTTGGCTTTGCCTATATTGGTGATTAATATTCCTATTCTTTTTTTTTGAAATAATACTTCTTATACTCACATAAATATATTTACATCAGCAAAGGAAAAACAAAGGTAGAAGGGTATATACAATGGCACTTATATCCTCTTGCTCAATGCTACTAAAGCAAAAATAAAGTCTGGACAAGCATCAGGTTCTATCAACTTGGCATTCTTGATAAGCAAAAAATCTTTTTCCAACAGTTGCATGCATACCTCATTGCTCCACATATGATAAACAACTGACAAAGAGCTGACTACATTCTCAAAAACACTTACAATGAATTTTTGAAAGGACAAACAAAGTAGAGATCCTCATACAGTGCCAAATGCCACTAAAAGAATAGTGAACTAATGCCTTGGTGTCACCAAACAAAACTACATGCCAATGCACTCTCCCCTGAAGAAGAGCTGAATATTGCATCTGCACATGATCCCAACAACTGCTTGCAAACCGGCAGTCCCAAAACATATGCCTTACTGTTTCGGAACGCTTGTAGATAGGGCAGAGACCTCTAGAGAGACCACTTTTTGCTAGCTAACCTTGGAAGGAAGAGCTTGATAGATAACCAACCACACATACCTTATATTATACTCGCTCCGACCAGAAGTTGTACAACCTCCAAATCCACCTACCCTCAGCATCAGAGGACACCCACTGTGCTATGAGTACTGGCATTGATGCAACGTGTAGTACAACTTATGCAAGTCATACTAAACTAGTGTGTGCCCAAAACTCCACTCCCAATCATGCCATATAGGTCTTGACATATCAATATTCATCTTGAACAGATTCTCTTGCACGATCAGTCTGACAATCTCCATGTTTATGGGGTGATCTGCGCAAAAGAGAGCATACTCATGTGCTAAGAGAGCATACTAATGTGCATCTGCATTCCACAGGTCCTGCTAGACCTTTCTTGCTCAATCACTGTGCTTGAAAGCATAGAAGCTTAGCAGTACAGGTGTTTTCAATCCTGCAGTTCCAAATATGATGTCTAGCCAAATCCCACCTTGCATGACTGCCAACTTTTTGCCACCTAACCAACCCTACCACTTTCCTCTAGGCAGACCAAATACTCCTGAAGATAAAAGTGCTTGCTATCTGAAATAGTTGGGGCATTGAAATGATATCACATATACCAAAGGACCCTCATATCCTGCCAGCATGATGAGCTGCTATTTTCAAGATGATGAGTTATAGGGTGGGCTGTTATTTTCGAGATACATTGACTTTTGGAGCAGATTTCATACAATTTCTAAATTAGAGATGGAGCACTTGCTTTAGGAGACTTTCCCATGCACGAGAATTGGATTTAGACATTGCTTCTTCTAGCTTTAGAGGGTGTGCCTTGTCTAAATAGAGCCCTTGCTACTTTCATCACACTTTTCTCTTTCTATTTTCAGCCCTAGCCGCCATTCTAATTAAAGAAAGAGATGTGCTCAAGTTCCCTCACTCCCATGCCATGCATGCAACCTATTCTTGAAGGTTTCCCTTTTGGAGAATTTGCTCACCTTCCCGGGCTTTTTTTCGATGGCATGAATCTTGCTTTTCATGGAGAAATCGATTTGGACCTATTTCCATCCATGCATGCTTTTATTTCAGAAGGAAAACAGCTATACGAGGAAGGGAGTGCACTCAGAAGGATTATTATTGGCAGATTTAGTACTTTTAGCATCCATGCAAGTTGCTTCAAGGAGAGTTCGATGTGGTTTATCCTCTGTGTATGATATGCTTTTATTAAAAGGGGGAAAACAACAATATTCTTGAAGGAGTGGCCCCTAATTGAGGTTATTTCCAGCGGACTTTGTTGTTATTATTAGAAAACAGCCGTATCTATGAAGGAGGAGCCCTCTAAGGATGTAATTTTCAGCAGATTTTTGTGCATATTATTACAAAACAGCAAGACTTTTGGAGGAAACTCTTGGTAGATTTGATATTTCAGTCATGCAAGTGAGCTATTCTTGGTAGATGGTGAGTTTTTGGTAGATTATCTGTTATATGCAGTGGGGGTTAGCACGTCATGCAGAGAAATTCTCTTTGAGTTCTATCCTCTTTCATCACTCACATCTAGGGCACATCTTCTCTCTCTTCTTTCTCTTGTATTCTATAAAGATGAGGAGAGATTTTTCGTGCGCGAGGTTGGATTCTTTCTTACAGGTTTCCAGAGCTCTTGGTGACCATCTCCCTTCATCCATTCCAGATTTGACAGTGCTTCCATTACTGCATGGCAGAGGTTGACAGGGCAGCCCCTGGTTTTTGTATCTATGGTTGATCTCTTGCCTCTATATTAATATATCAGATGGATTTGACTATGCTTTCAGCTACTTGAGTTCGTGAGGTTGTCTTTTATGTGCAATCGTGCTTCAGGGACTGTGTTGTCATCTTTAATGCTCTTGTTTTGAATTTTCCTTTCACTCAAGGTACACGTTCTCATTCATTCTGTCCACTTCACGCTGCTGAAATTTTAATTAGGAAACTAATCTCAATTTTCTACAATTTAATTTACAGTTTGTTCTCTGTTCTCGTGTGCTTTTTGGATGCTTTGAGGGCAGTTCAGTGTGCTGATTTATCTCAGGTTTATATGCAGATTTTTACACTATAAAAACATCACACCAACACTTTAGGGACACCCTCTTGTGGCTGGAAAAACACCAGCCTAGTGTGAGAGGCACTTAGTAGATGACAATGCTAAGTTGCCTATAGTTGTCTTGCCAATCTGTTTGTTGTTCATTGCAGATTTGCCTGATAACACAAGCTCAGGAGAAAGCCTTAGATGCCAAGCAACAAAAATCATCCCTACCATGTCCCACATCAGCTTGTAGAACTCACAAGGCAACCCATCAATACTTGAGGGCTTCCCATTCTGCATTGAGCAAAGGGAAACAACGAGCTCTTCTTTCAAAAAGCCACTATCTAACCTGTCTGGGTCTCCAACAGATACTTTATGAGGGATCACCTTATAGCAGGAATTCCCTGCAGCTGTAATCAAATCTGTCAGATCATAAGGTGAAAAAATATTCTGGAAATGAAGCCCAAACATACCTTTGATCTTAGTGGGGTATTCTTCAAGAGAACCATTAGGTCTGCACAAGCCAAGCACCTTGTTTGTTACCACCCTTTTCAAGAAGTCAGAAAGATTTGGAACATTTATCCTCCTTCTGAATCCACTGCAATTTGGAGTGAATCCTAGTTCCTTAGGCAGTGTACTCCTCTCTTCATACCACCAACTCCAAACGAGCTACGTCTTCCTGGAGAGTAGTGTTATGAAGATCCTCCTCAAGGAAAATATGCACCTCCTCAAGCCATTGCCTGGCCTCTTGTAACTCCCACTGATACTTGCAAGCCATCATTCTCCCCCACCCTCATGAATTGAATTGTTTGACAAATGGCAGTGTCCTGCCAAAGAAGTGAACCTTTATACCCAACAAGATAAGGGATGAGATTTCATACACGATGGACAAGAGCTCGAAAGGCATGTGAATCCAAGTGCAATACATCAAGTCGAGACTTGAAACAAGGAAGAAGGTGTTGAGTCCACTGGATGACCCACTGAGATAATGGTCTGAATGGGTAGGTGATCCAATCCAACGACAGTTATCAATACGTCAACAGGTTGTTGTCACCCTAAAAAGGAGATGTCATCTAGAGAGCCATACACTTGATCCAGTCTTTGCATGAACTTTTTCGTTCCCTTGTCTGAAATTGGACCAAGTGAACCGACCCCCATAACCCAACACTTTGTTCTTCCAATTGGGATTGTAGCACTAAAGTGTTGACTTACACTACACCCAAGCTTGTGTTTCTGCACCACTAACCATAGTACCAAGCCCACCAACCTGATCACCATCCCTCTCAACCATGTTAAAGTCACCACCAACAATCCAATCTGCATTCGACAAGGAGGATGCCATCCAATCCTAAAGATGATTCTTCTCTGAACTAAGACTTGATGCATAAATTGAGTAGAACCTCAATAGTTGCTCCTAAGCCAAAAGAGTAATCAAAGCACATTGATTGTTTAGATCACACCTATGATTAACAACAAACTCTCCAGGTAAGGGGAAGGAGCAAGGTCCAACCCAACATGGTCCCATGCATGATCCGTGGACTATAAAAGACCATTCCAACAATAACTCATACAATTACGAAGTTGAAATCCTATAGATTTGATTCCTACAAGAGGACTAAATGTGGTCTAGTCCTTTGTAACACTAAGAACAAATTGCTTACAACTTGGGATCATCACCCCTCCTATGTTCCATTATAGAAGAAACAACTTCATTCAAGGAAAAGAGGCCGTCCTACATTGCTCATTGCTACATTCCCTAAAGAAGAGGTCGTCCTTTCAGGGGAAAGGACTGCACTATCCTTGAAGGACTTCACCCAAGGAGTGGGGCTCAATTCTCCGACAAGCTTATCTAAACGTGAAGAGAGGAAACTTCCTTCTATTTTTTGGACTTCACTTGTCATCCGACATCTTGAATCCATACTTTGTAGTTGACCACTCACCCCTTTTGAAGAAAAGAGGGAAACACTTTGACTTTGGCTACGAACATCATGCTTGCTAGGGTTGGGTTCTCGAGCCTATGCAATACTAGGCCCCCATTGCATCGAGAAGACTCTTGAACTAAAACCCCTATTGGTTTGCCACATGTGCTTTGAGTTGGGCTTAGTCAAGGGCCCACATCCTTGGCAGCCTGCCCTAAAGCCACTGATGAACCAACTTCCTTTGTTGTAGGCGTTGTCGAAGCAACAGCCCTTGCGCCCTTGGAAGTAGTGAGTTTATGTTTTTGATGAGGGAAATTGCACATGAGGTGATCTTGTACTTGACAAGTAAAGAAAGCATTAGGAAGGTTCATATACCATACCTTTTGCTGTTGAACCCCATCTAAAGTCAAAACAAAAATGAATAGAGGGAGCTTTTTTTTCAAATCCACTTCAATGCAAACCCTTGGGTTGGCTTGAAAGGAATTACTCTATCCATTCAGAATGAGCACCTTGCTAAACCTATTAGAAAACAAGTCCATAAACGACCATAAGTCTACTAGTAGTGCAGGAAACTCTAACCAAAGAGGATAATGAGCTTGCCCCTAATCCTTTGGGTTAAAACATGCTTGCCAAGATTGCACATAAGTGAACGACCTTGTTGACCACCTATTTCAACTAGGGGGTCAACTCGATGTGCCATGAAGCTGTGTACCTGATGGTGCAACCAAGTTGAGACTTTCTGGTTCTACAGGGCATTTTTTACCCCCAACACTTCATTTTGTAATTGGAATTTCCGCTCCCTTGCATGGGATAATAATGTAATGGGTCTGCATGGATCATATTGTAGGTTAGTTGCCTAGGACATTAGGGAAGTTCTTTCATCGAGTGTTTTTTTTCCTCAGGTAATTAATTTGGCCTAACCAACCTTTTTAATTACCCTTGAGTTTTTCACTCCCACAATAATCCTCCAAAGTGGTGAAAGACATTCTAATGATCGAGCCCTATGGGTGACTAGAGTCCAGGAATATTGTAAATGACCATGCTAGACATCTCCTAGAGTCTTGCGGAATTCCGTCGAGTCTAAGTAGTCTTTTTAAATTTTTTAAAATTACCCAATTAATGGTAATTTCAATTTTTTTGATGTAAAAATGTAAAAACTAGGTCCTTGGAGATTTTGATAGGGGTGTGAGTACTCAAAAGAAATGGAATGAGACCCCCTACACCCTTGGATCAAGTTTCAACTCAATTGGACAAGTTTTGCTAGGTCATTGTCCAAGTCAGTCTTGAGTCAATAATTTAATTGCTTAATTGACAAAGTCAAAATGTCAATTTTTGTACAAAATGAGCAAAAAGGTTTGAGAGAGAGTGGGAAAGGTTTCTTAACCTTTTTACTAAGTTGGAAAAGTAATTTTCCACTTAAAGAACCCCCCCTTGCTTAACCAACAACTTAAAGTGGTGTTTCCTAGCTAATTAACATGTGAGAATTAAAAAGTTGAAGTGAAAAAAACCACCTAAACCCTAAATTCGCCCTCCTTGGTGTTTAACTTAATGTTTGACCATAGGAAAAGGTGTTTTCCCCCTTTACACCTCACCCTTCAAACCCTAACTCACTACCAAAACCCTAAAAGTGACTCTTCCTTGACTATGTCTATTTTTCTTGCATGTGTGACACTTGTAACTCATCCAAGAGGGGTCTCTCTTGGCTCCCAAGTATAAAAGAAAGCCTCCCCTCCCTCATTTCACACATCTACTCTCAACTACTGTTATTATACCCAAATTTCTCCCACTCCTCTCTCTCTCTCTTCTTGTTCTCATTCTTTCTTCTCAAACTTGTGGCAAGTATTTGTCCAAGCTTGCCTCTAATAAAATAATCTTTGGAGGAAATCTTTGGCATTGGGAGTCTTCTTGGTGCTTATCTTTGGATCTTATTGGAGGTGATTTGTATCTTGGTTCTTTGAGTTCTTAGCTTCTAGATCTAGAGTAGGAGATCCAAGCAAAGTATTTTGCTTGGATAGATCTATAATAGTATTGCTCTAGATCTTAGTGTATTAGTTTCCTTTCTTTAGAAAAGTATTTTGTTAATGTTTTTGGGATCTACTCACCTCCTTTATTTTGTAGCTTGAGCTCTATTGTTGCAGGTCACTAAGGGTTGAGGAAGGATAAATTTCAGATCTGAAAATTTATCCCTTCACCCACTTGAAACCCTCTAAATTTTCTGTTCTTTACACTCATATTTCTGTAGCATTTTTGGGTATATTTCTGTAGTAGAATAAGTCATTTAATCATCAATTATATGCTGTTTTTATTGTTTAAAATTTCTGGTTTGTTCTAACAAAAATTTTCCAAGGTTTATTGATTGTTTTGCAGCTTTTCTAGCAAGTTTTACTTGCTGATTTTCTGCAGATCTGAACCAGTTAAGGGGAGGCGCTACCCATTTGGGGCCACAAATCATCAACAAACAACCTCCCAAGCAAGAGTATTGATTACCCTCTTCTTTTTCAACTTTCTCACATCGTAAGCAAGCCCAAAGAGAGTCTCTTGGGCTTGCATTTCTCAAGTTTACTAAAATTTCTGTGTTTTTTTATTTATGTTTGCCTACACCTAACAAAGAGGCTTGGCTTTGCCACCCATGCTAAATCGTAAGGCTAGGATTTAGAAGTAATTTTCTGTTTTAAGCTTTCATTCTTGATGCCCCACTTGTTCTTAAGAAAATGTTGTGTGGCTAGGTTTACTTGCTTTCTTTTCAAGTCAAGTTATTTGTTTTTTTCATTCTTTTGCCTACACCCTGCAAAGAGGATTGACTTAGCCGCCCATGCAGTATCGTAAGGCTAGTTTAGCATGCTAAATGGTTGATGGTTTTATGCTTCTAGTTTCATTTAATTTCCTTTTTAGTTCATTGTTTATATGCCATAGTAGTTAGAAGCATTTCCTTTTTCATTCTTGTATAAGCTCTTGGAAGCACTTTCATTTCTTGTACATTTTCTTGAAGCACTTGTTATTTTACCTTTTAAAGCTCTCAACACAAGTAATCTTAAATTCAGGGATGATTTTAAGGATGGAAATTTATTTTAAAATGTAGAAACCTTGGCGAATCTTACTAATCCTTCATATGTTAACTATAAATGTTTGGCGATATTTTTGTAAAAATATTCAAATTTTAAAGTATTTTATATAGTTTTTATAAAATTTTGGCTATTGTTAAGGTAAAATAATTTTATCCTATAGAATTTGGGCGAATCATTTTTAAAATAGCGAATCTCATTTTTGGAAAAACCATGGAAAATTAGCCCATGAGTGAAATTTAGCCCCTAAAATCATCCCTGCTTAAATTGCTTAATAAATTAACTTGTAGCTCTAGGAGGATCAATAAATCTAGCAATTAGATCACCCATTACTGATACAACTTTTGCCACCAAAAAGGAGGCTTGTGGAGGCTACTTAGGGTGCTAGATCAATGATGATCTCACGGCACTAGGTGTCCCCCTTGTTGAGTGCCCAAGTTTTCCGAGTTGACCTGTGGAGCTAGGGTAAGGCCTTGTTTGCCTTGCTTCTTGAGCACCCAACAATCATTTTGGCCAAAGTGGTAGGAGTATTGGGGAAGTCACCTAGTTTAGGCTTGCAACTTCACCTCACTTTAATTCAACTCTAAAATTTACTCACACAACCTAAGTTTTAATTTCTTAACCTATTCTAAGTTGTGTATGCTCTTTTATTTCCAACAACTTTTACTTAAGTATTATCTTTCAAACATTTTAGTTGAGCATTGTTGTGGTTGAATAATTCATCTTTGAAGTTGCGCACTAGTGCCCCTAGTGGCTTTCTTTCCATGTTTTGACTCCTTTAAAGTTGCGCACCTCTCCTTTGGGGCCTTCAAGTTTGGGTTGTAAGTTGTTACTTTGTGGTAAATGTATCTTTGAGCTATCTCCTTTCTTATCTGCAAGATCGATCGAATAGTTAGTTCATTCTTTGCTTCATTGTTGTAATAGGTCTAACAAGTGCATCTTTCCTTTCTTTTGTAAATCTGTAAGTAGTTGTATCTTTGTTTAATCATCTAACTATTCTTTATTTGTTGTAATTATAGTTCTTTTGTATAAAGTTGTAAAGCTATTCTTAGATTTGTATTTAGATCTTTGTGTAACGTAATTGACCCCATTGCCCAACCTTAGGCACTAGTCATAGTTGACTTAGCGAAAGGGCTGTTTTTTCATTAAAGGTTTGCATTGTATTGCTGCCTCTCATATAGGATAGCTTCCCCTTACCTTTAACAAACTAAAATTAACTTCTAGAATTCATCTAATAATTCACATAGTAACTAGGGTCTACCCCCCTTGGCTTCCCTAGGAGTAAGCCTAGACGGAAGAAATCCAAATTGAGGTGACAGTGGGTTTGGAATCTGGATTTAGGCTTTGTGCCTCCAAGGACACACTAAGTTGATTGAGACTTTTTCCACGTTTGCAAGTGTGTATAAGGACGACAACAGACCTCACAATATTGTAGGTATCATACTACAACATGTTGGGCCACAACGTTAGAGTTAATCATATGGCAAACATACTTGGAGCCAAGCCCCCCAAAATCCCCTTGCCTTCCTAGTTTAGAATACACCACTGGTTAAAAGCATCCTCATCTGGTAGATGGCATAAGAAAAAAAAATCATCTGTTAGATGGCATAAGAAAAAAAATGACAATATGGTTCTTTAGATTCTTCCACCCTTCCAAGTATTCTTTGTTACTAGCAAGGATAAAGTGGCAATGCCTTTGCCTATGCTTGAGGAATTGGGAATGGCCTTTGGATTCGGTTCACAGTTGCCCTCAACAGACTATGAATGAGAAGGGGAGGGTTCCTTCTCTATTGGCGTCATACCATTTACTAGCAAGAGAACTCCATTAATCTAGACACTACCCATGGTAGCTTCGACAATCTGGACACCACCCACGACCTTTGAGGGTTGGATGGAATCCCACTTTTGCTGCGATATTTCCACAAACGAGGTAGTATTGTGCCCTTCACTAATCACCACCACCATTTGAGTCTAGAATCGACACTTAGACTAACCATTAGATTTTCCTTCAACCCATCCGAATACTTCAAATGAACCAAGGGCAATGGCGGCCAGTGTTATCTAGCTTTGGGATTTGGATCAACAAAAATTTTGAGCTTCACATTCAACGAGTGAACCACAACCCTAACATAGCCATTATTATCTCCACGATCTATTGACAAAAGTTCTAAGGGAGACCGTTGCCTAGATCAATTCCTTTGTGCATAAACCTGGATGTCCTCACCATTCTCCCGAATTGGGCGACTTTCCTCTATCCACAGTCTCTTTTTGCCTTCTTGGAGAGAATATTTGCTTCCCTCGAGAGCTCAAGACTTGGCCATGGTCGGATGCCTAATCTAAAATGGATTACTAAATAATTTGTCATCTATTTTGGTTCTTTTTGGGTGGAAAAAATGGAGCTAAATGCTTGTAGGGCTCATTTTAGGGGTAGGTCCCGTTTTGGTGATTTGGGGTCTTGGAACTTTTGGAGCCCACTTGAGGCATTAAATGGTTGTTTTTGGGGTCAACTTTGCAATCAAAGTTCCCAACTTCTTGAAGTTGTTCTACATAGCGAGATCTTTCCAATGGCACAAGGATCACCTCAATTAGAGTTTGTATTAGGAAGTTATGCCTCTTGCATGTTGACCTATCTTGTTGACCACCATGGTACCAAGTGGATACCACGTCAGCAAGAAGATTCTAGAGGATCCAAAAATCTAACCCTAATCATGAGTAAAGGAATGCAAAAACCCTAACCCTAGACGACTATCAAGACATGTTCAATATTGGGCCACTAGAAAAGGAAGGGTTCAATTCTTGTTGTATTGATTTACTATTCCACATTTGAGTAGAGGAAAGGAGTGGGGTATTGGAGCATAGCAAAGGAAGTAGAAGATCATATAACAACCATATAGGCCACAATGACCATGGCAACTCCATAGTGAGTTTACCTTTCTTTGTATTTTCATTTCATAACTGAGAAGAAAAGAGCAAGGCATGGTCCTCACCTTCTCACTGAGTTTTCTTGTATTGGGTTTCCCAGGGTACATCTTGTGTTCATTGTGTGGATCGTGTGGTATTTGTTTTAGCTTCTTTTGTTTCAATGTGAACATATTTTAGTGTTTTGTGTGATAAGTTGTTAATATTAAATCTTTATCTTAAGTAAAACACTACATAACAAAGAGTTTGCAGAAACTTGTAAGATCTGTTGTGATGAACTGTACCAGTGGAACATCCACATCAATTTATAGATCAATCATCATCAATGCCAAAGCTCCAAGCCACCACATGCACCCATCTGTACAGCCCCCTGCCCATAATCTCTCATTTGTGACCCTCAATCTTCATGGTATGATACTTGTCAACATGGAATCAAATTATGTCGCATATATATTCCTATACTTTCATGTTTGGGTGCTATATATCCTTGTTTGGGCATTATAGTTCACTTTCAAGAGCTATATTTAAAATTTTTACCTTCAAGTGCCATATTCCACATTTGGGTTATATTTTCCTCATCTAGGTGTTCTTATTTGTTTTTTCTCGCCAAATTTAAGGGTGGTTATGGATATGCTACACAAGAGGATCCATAGATTGATGAGCTAAGACCATGTGTTTTGGTCACATGGTTTGATGCGATGGAGGTCAAGTTGTGCTGACCATGTGTTTCAGCCATAGGAGGTTTGAGATGGGCACGTTCATCCTGTTATTGGAGAAAAGTAACTTGTATGATAGGTATTTCTTCAATCACTCCCATAATCTAAGTAGTAGGGAGCACGCTAAACATTTTAGAGTCTATAAATCAAGAACGTATTTATGTTTATGAAATTGCAGTTGGAGGGTGCCACACAGACTGGTCTGTAATAATAGTATCAGAGCAGGTTTAAAGTTTTCCTCCACCTATGGTAGAAGGAAATAACCTAGATGATAATGTGACCACGCACTCCCAAATTCTTCAACAGAAAGTCAACACCCAAAATTCAATGGAAGTCTATCATAAATATATTGAAAACTTAATAGGCAAAATGATTTAAATATTGATGGTAATATACAGTCTCACAAATAGGTAAAAGGTTCCATTAATTTTTGGAATAGATCAATCATCATACAATATAACTGAATGGTTATTCTCCAAATAGAACCTGCTAAAGAACATTGTAAGCAATAAAGATTGCAAGTTATCTTAAAATCGCCGAAGACCTCCTCAAGATCACAATAGAACTTTTGATAGTATAACTATAAGCCCTCCCTCAACAGACGAGCATGTGAAGCAAGTAACTTGTAAGCCAAAATATAAGGCCAAATTTTATTCACACAATTGGAAAAACCTTTCAAATGTATAAATTAACTATACCTAAAAATAAAATTAAACCCTCCACCTTCAGATGTATCCCCAATATAGTGGGTCAATTCTGCTGTAAGGAGAGTAAAATTAGTTTCTCAAATTCATCAACTTTCATAGGAGAAATATGACTTGTCGGGGGACAACAAATTTCCTGAAGGTTGCAGATATGTTACAACCTGAGACATGAAAACTTTCAAAAACAAAGATACAATAAATTGTATCTTCAGTCTGTCAGAAGGCAATCTTAACATAAATAAAAGAGCAAATTTTTGTAAGAAAAAAAATGAAGAGAATAAATGCTCATGAATGATAAATAAACTTTCCTTTGGTATTCTTTCATTTACCTCTAATAGTGGCCCTTGTTTCTCTGGTATGCTGCTTTCAAGCTAGGGTTGATAGGTTCTATTCTTTGTACAGGTATTGCCCTGTTGCAGAGACAGACAACAACATTTCCTTCATTGGAGCAGTTCGCTGAGGCACCTGAAGACCAAATTCAAGAAGCTGTAGTCCTGCATCCTTTTGCTGAAGCTGCATATACGGTATGCTAACTCGATGTATAGTATATTCGAATCCAAGCAAACTAGCAAATTTATGTGTGGAAAGACATAGTTCTGAGGGCCAGTTGTATGTAGGGTCCCCTGTTGGATGTTGGAAGGAATCCAATTATATTTCCATGTGCATGGCTATATCGGCAGGGTGTTTTGACCCCTTGGAGCCGTAACAGGTTCATTTAGCTTCATCTCTGGCCTTGGTCATTTTAGTTTGAAAAATATTGCTGTCTCTATATCAGTCATTTTTTTCTGAGAAAGATTGATGAGCATATTTGATTTGCATGATTTCCATTGCTTAAATGGTTTATTGAAGGCGCTATCCAATAATTATTGTGTGTTTGTATACTTGTTGCCTGAATTACTGTATTTGAAGGAGACCTATATTGCAAGGCGACAATTGGTGGCGGGGTCATGCTGCAGCCTATCTGAAATTTGTTAGTCTACCTCCTGATGCTCTCCGAAAAGGACGCGTTCATCAAGTGAGTGGCCGAGGAAAACTTTACCTCTGAATCTGTTCTTATTAGCCATCTTGTTGGATTTAATAATTTTCATGAATTTTTAAACCAAATAAAAAAGGAATTTGATTTTGTTATTAAGGGGTTGGTTCTCAAATGAATATACCTGCCACAAAGGTTTCTGGTCATAGTACATCAAGAACATGAATCCTAAAGAATGAAAAAAGTGATCTTGTTTAAGGGTAGTAATCATCTCTGTTGTTGGAAATAAAATGAATTTGAAATTGATACCCAGGACTGACCAATTATGGTCAATGGGATTGTAGAAAAGATACAAGTGTGGAAGGAAAAGGGGAGTGGCTAATAGATAATAGACACACACTACAGAATCAGAAAAGAGCAAATGCTAGGTCAAGTAGCCAATGAGTAAAGATTAAGATCTGTATAATATTAAAGCAATGTTCCACCAAGTTTCAGGGATGGAGGACACGTGAATGGGACACCACATCCAGGGGACATGTGGAGACACTCCCCCAAAATTTAGGAAACGTCATAGGAAACGTGAGGGGACCCTCTCTGAAATCCTAAAAAAAATTTAAATACATGAGACAAAGATAAGTCACAAACATGAACAATGAAAGTGTAACTAAATATTCACATTCGGTTTAGGGTTTTGATTTTTTGTGCTTTAAAACAAAATAAAATAGACTTCTTCTAAGGCTGTTGGGCACAAATCATGGGGTGACACCTAGGAGTCCCCTGCAAAGGGGAGACATCCTGCCTTCCATTTCTGGGAGTTTTCTCAAAAGGGGTATGTGGGGAAACGTTCCCTAAGTTCTCCCACCCTGAAACCCGGGAAGCATGGGGGATGCACCCTGTTGACCGCCTCTCCAACATAGGTGGTCTACTCCATGTGCCATGAAGAGATGCATCATTAGATGCAAATTTGTTGAAGACTTTTCGTTCTACAGGGCATGTTTGGCCCCAACACTTCTTTTTGTAACTGGAATTTCCGCACTCCTGCGTGGGTCAATAATGTAATAGGTCTGCATGAGTCATGTCTAGGTCAGTTACCTTGGGATCGGTTCACTGGGAGAGTTCCCTTCACCGAGGGTTTTTTATCCTTAGGTTATCAATTGGGCTTTTCAGCCTTATTGATTTCCCTTGAGTTTTTCCCTCACACTTGCAATAATTCCTCCAAAGTGGTGAACGGTGTTCTAGTGGGCTTATCTTTTGGTAACTATTGTAAGGAATCATTGTAAATGACCATGCAAGACATCTTAGAAATTTTCGCGGAATTCCGTCGAGTCTAGTACAGTTTTTTTTAATTAATTAATTTTTAATTAAATTTCCCTAAGTTTGGAGGTTTAATTATTTAATTAATTAATTATTTTTGAGCAAAAATTGTAAAAACTAGGTCCTTGGACTTTTGATAGGGGTATTTGTGCTCAAAAGAAATGGAATAGCACCTCCTACACCCTTGGACCAAGTTTTAGCTCGGTCGGACAACTTTTGCTATGGGTTTGTCCACCCGGAGTGTCAGTCAGTCAAAAACAACAATTTTAATTGCTAAAGTCTAAACATGGCAAAAATGTAATTTTTTAAAAAGAGTTAAAATGATGATGTAAAGATGGATAAAGGTGAGAGATATTTTTCCTAACCTTTCATAACCTTTTCCAACCCTCACATCACCCCCCCACCTAGCCATTAAGCAAAAACGTCACTTTGCCTAGAGGGGTGTGCCTCCCTTCTAGAAAGTCTCCAAAAAGAAAAAAAATAATGAAAAAATTAAGGGGAGACTAAATATATCCCTTGGCACACTTTTTCTAGCTTTCCACTGGCCTTTTTGCTTGATCCCAACACTCCCTCACTCATCCACATCCTTGATCCATGTGATCTCCCCCAAGTGGTGCACCCTCCAAGGAGAGTTACCTCCCCCCTCTTGTGGATCTCCAAGGAAAATTCGTTTTTATTATTTGGGGCCTCTTTCTCTCTGTTAGAATTAGGGTAGTAAAGTAGAACAGAAGTATCTTTTAATTTTTAACTAGATCTTATATCCATAAAACAAGTCTACACTACTTGAATGGAGAAAACACACAAGTGTGCCCAGATCTAAATAGTTTAGAACAGATCTAGAATAAACATTAGATCTGATCTTCAATGCTGGAATGAAACTTGTACAGATCTACAGATCTAAACTAAAACTGATCATGAACAACAAAACAAACTTTAGAAACAAGATGTAAGTACCAAACTCAATATACAGTTCAGATCTGATGACAATCAATGCTGATACATAGATCTAGATAAATCAAATGCAAAAACTCAAAGCAAAGTCCAGATCTGATAAAACGAATAGATAACTTACCTTGCCCTGAAGACTTACCTCTGAAGAGGTCACAACCACACACAGAGATGCAAACCATTTGTAATTATGCTCAGACAAAGTCCAGCTCATAGATCCACCATATAGGTTGGATCTTTTGCCAAGAGATGCAGGAACTTTCTTGCCACCAAAGGGATAGAACCAAAAGAGACTTCACACAGTCAAACCCTTAAGCAAGGAAGGCTTAAATCATCCAAACCCCCACGCAGAAAAACTGTGGATAAACCCTCACACATTAAAGGAGGCCGTGACTCAAAGAACAGGTTTGGACAGGTTCAAGGAGGGCTGCATTCACAATTATCTCACATCAGTAAAGAGGAGGGTTGCACTTCACCAATACCCCACAGTAGTAAAGGGCCGCACTCTACAGGCTCACCACAGCAGAATAGGAGGGGCCGCACCCTATAGGCTCACCACAACAGAGCAGGAGGGGCCGCACCCACAACAGATCACATGAGGAACAGTGCCACAACAGTGCATAAAAGAGGTAGGCTGAGCCACCTCACAAAACTCAGCAACAAATGCTCCAACAGAAAGAGGGTTGCTGCATAAAACTTCTCCAACAGAGAAAAGAGCCATAGCAACAAAACACACCAACAACAGGTGTAAAGGAGGGCCGTAGCAAGGAGATAGGATCCACTCATCTCAAGAGCATAACAATAATAATGTGTTTTGAAAAGAGGAGGGTAGATCTCTTTTTATACTTTAGGCTAGGGGTTAGAAACCTAGGAGTTAGGCAAGGGGTTGGGGTAAAGATAATAATTAAAAATGATAATTAGAAAATTAACATATTCAATTAATATAAATATTAATTGAATATGTTGTAAATTAAATCATTTAATTAATAACCCCTAAAGCCAATAACCCCTAAAACCAAAATAAACAAAAATGCCAAATAAGCACAAGCAAGGGTGAAGAGGATTTAGAAGGGTTTACAAGGTGGCAATACTTATTCATTCATCTTCATGGTGATCTTATTACTTTATCATCATTGCATATGGGATACATCCCTCATGTGGTCATGTCCTTCTTTAGGGAAGGTCATACACCAACAAAATACTTGATCGTGGATCAAGTTGCCCCAGAACTTTTTCTGGGGTCTTAACCACCAAGGTCTAAGACCAAGTATCAACCCATGCCCTAGGCATGGGTACCCTGGACATTTCCAGGGGTCCTAGACATATCTAGGGGCTTTAACTGCTTGGTCCTAGACCAAGAACCCCAGTCATATACTGGGGGCCCTCTCATGGGTCTTTACTTCTTGGTACCAGACCAAGAACCCCAGTCATCTACTGGGGGCCCTCTTAGGGGTCTTATCCACCAAGGTACAAGACCAAGGATCAACCCATGCCTCAGGCATGGGTACCCTGGAGATTTCCAGGGGCCCTAGACATATCTAGGGGCTTTAGCTGCTTGGTCCTAGACCAAGAACCCTAGTCATATACTGGGGGCCCTTACAAGGGTCTTTTGCCATGGCACTGACTGTTTGGTCCCAGACCAAGAAACCCCAGGGGTGCACTTGGGGGCCCTAGATCTCAGCTAGGGTCTTTTCCATCCTCTCGGAGAATGGCTCTTGCAGCTGCTATAAATTTAACACTCCCTCTCAACAAGAGAGGCATTCTCAGCTATACCAAGCTTGTCATTAAAGTATACAAACTTTGTTAGGAACAGTGGCTTGATGAAAATATCTGTTGTCTGTTCTGCTATCGAAACACATTGAATGTTGAGAACGTTCTTCTGAACCATGTACCGGACATAGTAATATCTCATCTCAATGTGTTTCGATTTGTCGTGAAACACTGAATTCTCAATGAGCTTTACACAGCGCTGATTGTCATAGTGAATGACTATGGGTTCAACCTCTGAACTAAACAAGTTGGAGAGTAGCTTCCTAAGCCACACTGCTTTTTTGCTTGCAGCAATGTATTCTGACTCTTTAGTGCTTTGGGCTATGGAGCCCAGTTTCCTGCTGGATCAGGAAATCATTTCTGAACCCAAACTGAAGCAAAACTCTGGAAGTGCTCTTCTGATTCACTATATTGCCCATCCAAACTGAATCTGTAAAAACATGGAGCATTACACCTCCACTGGAAACATATCTCAGAATATGCTTATATGTAAATGCTTCGGTTCACACATGAACTGGCAGAGAGCATTTACAGCATAACAGATGTCTGGTCTCGTATGTACGAGATAAATCAATGATCTGCCGATATAAGGTGGGATCTTCTAGATCTGAACCTGTGGCCTGATCTCGTAGTTTCTTTAGATTAGAGATCATTTGGGTGCTCATGGACTTGCAGTCCATCATGCCAAATCTGCGTAGCACATCAACTGCACGTTTACCCTGTGAGAGAAATATCTCTCCTGGTTTCTGCCAAAACTCCAAGCTTAGAAAGTAATGTAAAAGACCCAAGTCTTAACTTCTGTTGAAGAGCTCCCTCTTAGTCTGAGCTATATATAAAAATTTCTTTTCCTGTAAGGAACAGATCATCCTAAGATAAAATGAAGATTTTGGATAATCTTTATATAAGGATGAAACCAAGACTCTGTCAATACTTTCATACTGAGCTTTCGGAGATTGTTATAGTCTATGGGAATCTTTCCCATGGATAGCCTCTTGCATAACTTCACTGTTATGAAGTATCAAAACCAAAATTGCGACAAAAGATCCTGATGGAGGTCAGGGTCTAGTCATAGATAATCTCTTCTTTCAGGAATCACAACTTTAACCTCAATACAATCATCTGTTGTAGGCTTTATCTCATAAGGCCAATTGAGGTTACCACTAATTTGTCGCGAGGTCTTTGAAACACTAATCATACATCATTTTTCTATCACAACATCTTCCCACATTTCAAATGTGGAAAGTTTTGAATCAATCACAAGATTCAATTTATTTGTAGGGCCAGAGTGCTTATCTGGTTTCTGCTTTCTTTGAAGAATGCCCTTAGGTGCTTGAGGGATTTTCTGCTTCCTTTAGTATTTCTTGACACCAGGCTGGATTCCTTTTAAGGAACTAACAGTGTCCATGGATTCTAATAAGCTGCCAGTTCTGATGTAGGTCAAGGACTAATTCATATACAGGGACTACTCCCTCTGAGTCTCATAATATGTCTGCCTTTCTGTCATATGCAAATTGGCTCCCTCTGAACCTATGCAAACTTTTTACTCTGATCTGATATTCATATCGTTTCAAGATGTTCTTGGTGTCAGTACCAAGTTCAATATGTAAAGCTGAATCAGACTTCAGAGCTCCTGTGCCAATGGCTCAAATTCAATGAAAAAAGGGATAGGGTTCTCAAAACAAAGATAACCCAACTGTYAAGGTAAAATGTTGTACTCTTTAACCAGTAGCCCAAAGTTACATGTTGTTTTTCATAACAGACTAAACAGACAGTTGGGTTTCCAACCAGGGAGAAAGACTTARCTTACATCAMAAAAATAAGTAYRRYTTCCTTGGTCATAAAAAATACAMAYGARATTMTGAYAGTATTYCATTTAGACATRGATACAGRRAGGTAAACATATCTCACTTGTGTTRTTTGTAGTCACAAAGAATATCCAYGACMCCTGTTTAGRMTTTAAGACATACTTGAACTATACTTTCATAAAAATCTGTTAGTTCAAGTAATTTCAATATTCTTAAGTGGTTATCCTATGGATAAAGCAAAACTCATCCATATGCAAAACAATACGTCTTAAAAGGACTGTAATGACAAAATATGTTCTTACAGAAGTTTACCCACACATGTTCTTCTTCAAAGCCAAGTACATGTTGTTTCCAAGTTTCCACCACTTATGTATCGTGGTTAACTTTAAGGCTTGAGTACTCTTTGCAGTACAAAAACATATAAAGTGCATAAGGTGTTGTCATTTAGTAAGGTTACACAGTTAAAGATTCTTTACCAATAGTTCTGTTAAAGCCATTGTATTTTGCCAAAGGCTTATCAAATGAAAACATAGCACTTACCAAGCATTAGTAGTAAAAACCTTAAACCTATCACATATCATCTTAAGATGATGGTTGCATTTCCAAGCATTTGTATCAGGCCTTTGATTGACACGGCCTAATTTAGTAGTGAGAGAGAGGGAAAGAGTTTATCAATAATTTTCAAAAAAATCTTGGAAATCAATAGATGAACAAGGGTAAACTAGAGGATTTACTAAGAGTCCCTTCCAGAGATGAAGGACCCTAGCCTCTAGATTTTCCTAACAAGGAAAACTCTCCCAACTCGCATTGGTCACCCTACCAAAGATCTAAACAGGTATTCTTTGGCACCCAAACTTGCATCTCACAAGTGTACAAGACAATTAAACAAGAGTCTTCATGTCAATCAGTCAAAATAAAGAAGTGAAAAATATCTTCTTGTCATACGGGTAGTTCCAACAGAGAGAAACATAGTGAGGTGAACGGGCTTTGTTAAAACAGAGACTAAACTAGAGAACTCAATTCAAGTAGAGTTTGCCACAGTCATTCAGATCTTATTTACCAAATAGAAACAGAGTCAATAATCCTCCAAAATTTTCCAAGTCTGTTAGTGACACAGACATAAGTAGAAACAGTTTCCAAGGAGTACCTTTTGTTGACAAAGATATATGCTAGGAGAGGTCTATAAACCAATTCTGAAGGGTAGTCAGGTATCATTCTTGGACCTTGACTAATAGTGCACAATGAAGAGATTGAACTTTCTTATGTTCAATCTGTTCTAGTCATTTTCTAACAATTATAAATGAAAATAATTCAAGTTCCTTTCCAAAGCATAAATGACCAATAARCAGTTTCCTTTTCAGAAGAGGTAATAGGACTGCTAAGGAGAGTGAAGGTATTTGCTTACCTTGTAGCTTAACCAAAATTGAAAACCCTGTTTCCTTCTCAAATCTACAAAGGAAGTCATTCCTTACTTCTGATTTGCAAAACAAACTTTAAGAAGAGGATTTTTGCAGGCTCAAGTCTGCAATTGAGCTCTTTTCATGCCCTATGCTCTGATACCATGTTAGAATTAGGGTAGTAAAGCGGAACATAAGTATCTTTCAATTTTTAACTAGATCTTATATCCATAAAACAAGTCTACACTACTTGAATGGAGAAAACACACAAGTGTGCCCAGATCTAAATAGTTTAGAACAGATCTAGAATAAACATTAGATCTGATCTTTAATGCTGGAATGAAACTTGTACAGATCTACAGATCTAAACTAAAACTGATCATGAACAACAAAACAAACTTTAGAAACAAGATGTAAGTACCAAACTCAATATACAGTTCAGATCTGATGACAATCAATGCTGATACATAGATCTAGATAAATCAAATGCAAAAACTCAAAGCAA
>JASDQU010884555.1:22079-33665 GCA_032191745.1 Picea mariana
CTGGAATGAAACTTGTACAGATCTACAGATCTAAACTAAAACTGATCATGAACAACAAAACAAACTTTAGAAACAAGATGTAAGTACCAAACTCAATATACAGTTCAGATCTGATGACAATCAATGCTGATACATAGATCTAGATAAATCAAATGCAAAAACTCAAAGCAAAGTCTAGATCTGATAAAACGAATAGATAACTTACCTTGCCTTGAAGACTTACCTCTGAAGAGGTCACAACCGCACACAAAGATGCAAACCATTTGTAATTATGCTCAGGCAAAGTCCAGCTCATAGATCCACCATATAGGTTGGATCTTTTGCCAATAGATGCAGGAACTTTCTTGCCACCAAAGGGATAGAACCAAAAGAGACTTCACACAGTCAAACCCTTAAGCAAGGAAGGCTTAAATCATTCAAACCCCCACACAGAAAAACTGTGGATAAACCCTCACACATTAAAGGAGGCCATGACTCAAAGAACAGGTCTGGACAGGTTCAAGGAGGGCCGCATTCACAATTATCTCACAGCAGTAAAGAGGAGGGTTGCACTTCACCAATACCCCACAGTAGTAAAGGGCCGCACCCTATAGGCTCACCACAACAGAACAGGAGGGGCCGCACCCACAACAGATCACATGAGGAATAGTGCCACAACAGTGCATAAAAGGAGCCGAGAGGGATAGAAGAGGTAGGCCGAGCCACCTCACAAAACTCAGCAACAAATGCTCCAACAGAAAGAGAGCCGCTGCATAAAACTTCTCCAACAGAGAAAAGAGCCAGAGCAACAAAACACACCAACAGCAGGTGTAAAGGAGGGCTGCAGCAAGGAGATAGGATCCGCTCATCTCAAGAGCATAACAATAATAATGTGTTTTGAAAAGAGGAGGGTAGATCTCTTTTTATACTTTAGGCTAGGGCTTAGAAACCTAGGAGTTAGGCTAGGGGTTGGGGTAAAGATAATAATTAAAAATGATAATTAGAAAATTAACAATCTCAATTAATATAAATATTAATTGAATATGTTGTAAATTAAATCATTTAATTAATAACCCCTAAAGCCAATAACCCCTAAAACCAAAATAAACAAAAACCCCAAATAAGCACAAGCAAGGGTGAAGAGGATTTAGGAGGGTTTACAAGGTGGCAATACTTGTTCATTCATCTTCATGGTGATCTTATTACTTTATCATCATTGCATATGGGATACATCCCTCATGTGGTCATGTCCTTCTTCAGGGAAGGTCATACACCAACAAAATACTTGATCGCGGATCAAGTTGCCCCAGAACTTTTTCTGGGGTCTTATCCACCAAGGTCTAAGACCAAGGATCAACCCATGTCCTAGGCATGGGTACCCTGGACATTTCCAGGGGCTCTAGACATATCTAGGGGCTTTAACTGCTTGGTCCTAGACCAAGAACCCCGGTCATATACTGGGGGCCCTCTCAGGGGTCTTTACTGCTTGGTACCAGACCAAGAACCCCAGTCATCTACTGGGGGCCCTCTTAGGGGTCTTATCCACCGAGGTACAAGACCAAGGATCAACCCATGCCTCAGGCATGGGTACCCTGGAGATTTCCAGGGGCCCTAGACATGTCTAGGGGCTTTAGCTGCTTGGTCCTAGACCAAGAACCCTAGTCATATACTGGGGGCCCTTACAAGGGTCTTTTGCCATGGCACTGATTGTTTGGTCCCAGACCAAGAAACCCCAGGGGTGCACTTGGGGGCCCTAGATCTCAACTAGGGTCTTTTCCATCCTCCTGGAGAATGGCTCTTGCGGCTGCTATAAGTTTAACACTCTCCCTTGGCACGCATCCCATAGCCTTCCACTACACTTTTGCTTGGTCCCAACACCTCCCACACCCATCTATACCCTAGATCTATGATCTAAACCCTAGATGGTGTGCCCTAGCTTTGAGATCTACTCTTATGCTTGGTGGTGGACACTTGGCATTGATCCAAGAGAGGTAGGTTTGCCTCTCCAAGTATAAATAGATCCCTTTCCTCACTCCCAACTCACCATATCTTGAGCTAATGTTATGCTACTTGATTTCTCACCCTCTCTCTCTCTCTTTCTTTCATCATTTTCATTCTCTAGCTCTTAGGGTTTTGGAGCAAGTATTTCTCCAAGATCCACTTTCTTGAGTAATAATAAAGGAGAAACTTTGGAGGATTTTGGGAAGAGCTACAAGTGTTTTGGTTCTTACAACACATGAGGTAACATTGTTTTGGTTTAATATGATGGATGCATAGGTAGATCTTAGGTGGAGTATTTTATTTGAGTAGATCTTGCAAAGAGTAGTCTTGTAGATCTATATATGTTGGTTAGCTAGATAAGGTGCAAGTATTTCATCTTGTTAGTTTAACCATCCATATTATCTATTATATGCATGCCATTGTGTTAGATCTTGCAGTTTGGCTTCAAGGGTTTCATTAGGAGTGCCTTGAGGAAAAGTCTTTCTTTGAGATTCACATAAACTCCTCTCTTTCTCTATCTATTGCTCATTCTCTATATGCTTTCATTTCATACATATTTTCAGCTAGCTTAAGATAGTTTTATGGTCACCAAAATATAAATTGTCATCAAATTTCTTCAAGAAATTTTTTTGCCTTGAAAAGCAAAAGTTTTTCTCCATTGGTATTGTTGTGTGTAACATTTCCAGCAAGCATAGCTTGCTGGTTTTTGCAGGTTTAGATCTGGTTGAGAGGGGTTTTGGCTACCCAAAGGCATCCACACAACACTCAAAGACCCCCCAAAGGGATTGGTAGCTATTTCTCAACCTCCTCCTTCAATTTCTAAGTGTTTTTGTTCATTTCTTCTTCCTTTTCTTGCTTGCTAGTGGCTCATAGTTGTGGGAGGAGTGGTACGGCCTCCTCCCACGTGTGAGCTCTTGGGGAGCTTAGATCTAGTTTAGATCTTGCTTTGTTGAATTTTTTGAGCCTTTTGAGCTAAGATGTGGGGTTTGTGAGGTGAAGGGCATCTCCCAAACCCTAGGACGTGGGGTAGGATTTGCCTCTTGTTTGCTTGGTTTGCTTGCTTACTTCTTTCCTTAGTTTGTATCTCTTGCTTCTCTCTTTTCTCAATATTTTCTAAGTTAAGCAAGCTAATTAATTGCTTACCTATTGGGAGAGGAATACCCCAAAGGTAAGGTTAGGGTTTTAATATGTGATTGTGATCTAAGTGCTTAATGTTCTAAAATATTCTAGATCTAGATCTCATACATAGTTAATCCTTAGCTTAGGCCTATTGGGCATAATAACTCAATTAGATCTACTTGCATGCTTAAAGCTCTTCAAGGTTTAAATCCTTTTCTTAGATGCTTAGATCTATAACTTTAAATGCTTCAATAAGTGAATGGTGCTTCTTTTCTTTCATGCTCGATATCTAAGGCCATTTGCCACATGTTTGAAGTGATCTCTTTGATAAGTGGATAAGTAGGCAAACACTTAAATCTTTTTCTTTCTCACATTTAATGCTCATGTCTAAATGCTCTTAATCATAAGATAAGTGTGTTTCTCTTTCCATCTTGTTGGCAATTTGTTCCTGCCCTTACATTTCTTTCTTTACTTTGCAAGCTATCTATCTATGCAACTAAGTGATTTGCTCTCACATAGCATATATGTGTTAATGCCTTTCATTTCATAATCTTTAGCAACACATTTAAGCTGAAGTAAGTTTCGGCCAAATCACTATATCACATTTTAAAAGTGTCATAAAATTTTCAAAACACTCTAAAACACTCCTAAAAGTCTACCTAATTCATATCTTAACTTAATACTCTTTAGGGTACCTTAGATCACCATCTTCACCATCTAAAACGAGGATTGAGGGGCAACGGAAGGTGATTAGGCTGGGGACGGTCTCGTGGCGCAGAGCGTCCTTTCTGTAAGAACTCAATCTTTCGGGCTGACTTGCGAAGCTAGGGTAGGCCTTGTTGCCATACTTCCTGAGCATCCAGCAGTCATTTGGCAATAGGAGGAGGAGGCTTTGGTGAAAGCTTAATAAAGGTAACTAAAACTTGACTATCTTAAGAAACCATAATAATCCAACCTTGGGCTTAATCTAATAAATACTTTGAGGGTTTAATGACTAAGAGTGGGCATCATTCATCTTCATAATACTTGTGCTTAAAACTCGTAACTCTTATTTGTTGATGTATTGATGATGATCTCATAAATGTAATATGATGCTTTGATCTTCTTGTAACCTGCACACAAATCATTAAAGTGGTTAGCTTGTTTGATGTATTTTAGCATTCTTTACTTGTAAATCTTGTACTTAATTTTTGATTCAACTATTCTTTTGTATAACTTGTAATCATACTTGTAACGAATCACCCTAACATCTAGTTGACCCCTTGCCCAATCTTAGGCACTAGTCTTAGTTGCCCTAGGAAAAGGTCTTGCTTGACATACTAACCCTTGCATCTTGCATTGTTGCTTGTGCATCTTAGGATTAGAATCCCCCCAAGCCTTAACAAATTAAAACTAACTCCTAGAACTTAACTGTAAAACTAATCTAGAAACTAGGGAATACCCCCCTTGGCTTCCCTAGGAGTGAGCCTAGACGGAAGAGATTCTGGTCAAAGTGACAACTGGGGTTGTGAACCTAGGCATTGTGCCTCCAAGGACACACTAAGTGAGCAAGACTTAGCTCACGTTTGCTAGTGTGTATTAGGACGACAACACACCCCACACCTGGGGGAGCATGTCCCCACTTAACACTGGTTTAAAGTTGTGTTAGATACATTTGGGACAAAATGTCCTTTCGAAATCTGTTGGATCTAACATCAGTGATGTACTCTCCTACCATGAAAGACTACGAAAAAGAAGGTAATGAGTGTTGTAACTTGTGCAGTGTTACACCAAGTTTTGGGAATGTGGGGACAAATCTCGAGGTCATGTGGAGATCACCCCAAATTTAAGGGGATGTCATAGGCACATCAAGGTCCCCAACTTAATACGAGAGTCCACCCCAAATATCAAGTATATAGAATAATATAAAAAACAATAGAGATTTTTATTGTATAACTAATCACAAATTTATACACAGCAACATCCATGATTTTGTTGTCAATTACACTGTTGAAATTGATATTCAAAATAGGAAGAAATTGGTATTCAAACTAGGAAAGTCATTGTACAATCATTAACGTTCAAATCAAAATGAAGTACACAGTAAAATTATATAATCACATCTATGATAATTTACATAATAACAAGCCAAAACTGTCATAACAAAAAAAAAGAAATGGAAAAGGCTCAAGCCACTAGTCATGTTCTGTTAGCCACTTCTTGGTCCTTTGCATCTTTGTTCTACATGACACTATCTAGTATCAACATCATTTAGGGGAATGTGAAGACAACTGGTGACTAGTTCAAGTCTAACTACTCCTTTAACTTTTCCAATCAATGAAATGAGAAAAGATACATGGCTGTCCAAGTTTTCACCGAAAGAATGTTCGCTGCATTTGAAATGTTAATTTTCTGTAGCAACAGAAGGTGTCCTTTGCACTTTGTTGGCCCTTGGTTATGTAGGGAAGCGAAGATTAAGGAAGAAAGGCGAAGTACGAACTGCGCGGAAGGCACATAAACCGAGGAGGGGTCGAAGTGGCAGAAAAGGAGCGAAGTAAAGGAAAAGCTAGCCGTTGGAAGAGAAGATGAAGGAAGATAAAGCATCAAGTAAGACGGACCGTGGACAACTCAACAAGCGAAAGAAGACACCAAAGGATGCTTTGGAGCACCTCGCGGATAAGGAGGAACAGGTTAGTGGAGCCCTGAAAACAAGGGTCAAGTGGACCTAGGGTTTTGACACCTAGACTTCGGTCTAAGGTTTTCCGAAGAAGTCATGTAATGTATAAATAAAGGTCTAGGAGAGTCGAGAGGGTTGCTCAATTATTGGTTGTTGTTCATTGTTGTTGCTATTACTGTTGTTGAGAGCAATATTGAGTCTTTATTCTGGATCTTCAGTTGGGTGCGCAGGGAGGAAAGAAAAAGAGAGAAAGAGAGAAGATCTGCAGCTAAGTGCACAGATAGAACTGTATGTTTTCATCTAATATATCAAGAAACACAGTTCTGTGGACGTAGCCCTAGGGAAAGGATGAACCACGTATATCTTATTGTCTTTATGGTTAATGCTATGTTATTTGTCATCTGATATACTGCTACTGCATTGTTGTGTTAGATCAGAGATATAACTCACGAAGTAAGCTTAAGAGTGGTAGAGAATATCTAGATTGTTTTGCGTTGTGTTTTGGAATCACTTTGCATTTCCTCTGGTTGTAGACACCTGTGTCCTGCAACCCCCTATTGCTACTTTGGGTGAGACTGCATCTGCTTTGCAGGTGTTGCCGAAAGGGCCAATAGTTAGGGTTTGTTGGTGTGCTGTAAGAGTTGAACCCTAGGTCTGCCCCTGTGCCAACAAATGGATCCGTTGCTGGGACCGGGATCTTCTTGAGGGAATGTCAAGGTGGTTTCCATCGAAGACAGAGATTCAGAAGTGGATAGAAGAACAAGAGAAGGACTTCGCCGAAGCTCAGAACAAGAATCCTAGCATTAGTACAGAACACTGGTTGGGAAGGTACATCTTTACCGACATACATGAGATTTTCTTTGGAGGAGTTCATAAGGAGTTATATGAGTGGTTAGCCAGATTAGCAGATACTCAGTTTGAGATAAGATCTAAACCACCCATGGTTTGGACAACAACGCTGATCAAGAAAGTCAAGAGAGTCGATAACGCTGTGTCTAGGGTAGTGGATCTCTGGGTTGATAGCACTATTGGAGGATACATTACTGAGTTTGCTATTGACAGAGTAGAATCGTATAGTCAAGCAGAGAGGTATTTCTTTAAGGGACCTAGAGGGAAGTTTCTACACTTCTTGAAGCTAAAGATTAAAATGCTATTGCATGAGAAGAATATCCTAAAGATACCGTGAAGCTAATGTTCAAGAATTCAGACAGTGACAGTGACACAGAGGCTGGACTCATGCGTAGTGGGAGATCGTTCAGAGAGGTTCCTCTTGCAAACCTATTTAAGCAGAACTACGGAGACGAGGGATTCTACAGTGGAGAAGAAGCAGATCTAACAGACGAAGAGTATTTAGAGTCCGCAAGAACAAAAGAAGTAGAGGATAAGGAACATTGCCGGGGAGAACTAGAAACTTCAGGAACTGTGCGTACTGTTGAAGTAAGTACCATTACTCCTCCTGTTGTTTTAGCAACATTAAGTAACCAGAGTAGTCAGAGCAATCAGAGTACTGTTACAAGCAACTTACTACATACTTAGTTGAGAAACCAAGGAAGATCTATGGCAGATGAAATGAGGTTACCCATCTTCAGAGGAGATGGATCTGAAGATCCTGATCAACATTGGTTCCTATGCGAAGCTGTATGGAGCATTAAGCAAGCCACCGACGAAGCTGTTAAGAGAGATCAGTTCAGTACTACCTTGAGGAATCGCGCATTGAGCTGGTATATGAAGTTTGCTTCAGGACCTGGACAACTTAAGCTGCTGAATGACATTAAGACTTCTTTGAGTGCGGAGTTCAAGAAACCAATCAGAAGTCGGAGTCTCAATGCATAACAGAGTTGAAAGAAATCAAGCAGAAGGTAACTGAACCTGTTTGGGAATTCAATCAGAGGTTTAAGACCTTGACAGGTCATTTAAGTTTTCAGATTCCAGATGAACAGAATAAAGAATGGTTCATTGTTGCCCTCCTGCCACACATTAGGGTTCCTCTGATGCAACAGAAGGTCACTTCGCAGGCTGAAGCACTGGAGATCGCCATGAAATTAGAAGTAGCTCCTGTAGGAGAATCCAGTCTAGGTATGAGTCAGATCTTGAATCAGTTAACCAGTTTATCCTTACAGGTGGAAGATATGAAGAAAGATAAAGGAAAAGAGAAAAGAAAAGATATTTGGTGTATCGGATGTAAATCAGAAGGCCATGATAAAGAGCACTGTCCCCTATTTCATGAATACTTGGCCTCTGGAGCACCTAATCCCTTGAAGTAGGCTATTGTACCCTGGTGCGAGGTATGTAGAACTAGACACCATCCTAGTGAATGTTATTATATGCAAAAGTATGTCCAAACACCAACCAATCTTTACTGCACATTCTGTAAATCTGTGGGGCATGATGAGAAGGATTGTAGGGCTTACGATCTCATGCATGAAAGATCAAGGGATACATATAGAATTCAAGAAGAAGCTCAACAAGAAGGAAATAATGCGAAGTTCAACTCCCTAGGAAGAGGAAATTTCAACCCTCGTGGTGGATTTAGAGGAAGAGGACGAGGAGGAGGTATGGGTCGAGGGAGAGGTCAGATCATTTGCTATAACTACACACAGCCTGGACATTTGGCAAGGGATTGTTAGAACCCTTGTACTACTTGCAACTAATGTAATTCATTTGATCATGTCATCGAAGAATGTCTAGTGTTGTTAGCTAAACTTCAGGAGAGACGAGGAGGAAACCAACAAGTCCAATTAATATCAGCAGAATCTCGCGGTAAGGACCCCAGAGTCGCTGTCATTACTAGAAGAGGTGCTGTTACAGGAGAAGATAGGGTGACTCCAGGAAAGACTACAAAAGGATCATGGATCAGAAGAGCTGCAGAGAAGGCACAATTGTTTGATCCAAGGAGAGAGGCATACTTTCGAGGAAGAAAGGAAAGAATTTGTAGGAGAACAAGCTTCTTCTTCTAGGGCACAACCAGAAGTCAGGGAATGCGAAATGCCACCAACATTTGATGAGTCTGTCTTAGCTAAACAAGGAAAAGAGGTAAGCAAGCTCATGGACTTCTTATACACTTGTATCAATTTGATTAAAGATGAAAAAGCTGTGCAAGAATTACAACACCTAGTAAGACAATATGAATTTGGAAGAATAGACCCTATGCTAAGTAGCACTGTGAATCAAGTATCAAGGAAAAGAAGGACAAACAAGGAATTACATCTTAGCGCTCAGATTGGAGACTACGACGTGGACTATGTGGTCCTCGACTTGGGATCAGAGGTAAATGTTACGACAAAGCAGGCTTGGGCACTGATGGGAAAACCTAGATTGATTTACTCCCCTATCAAGCTCAGGATGGCTAATCGACAGGTGGTGAGCCCCTTTGGAAGACTAGAGCATGTCCCTGTAGACATTGACGGGGTAAGGACGTTTGCAGACTTCGAAGTGATTGAGATTGTTGATGATAGCTGTCCTTATCTTGCGCTCTTAGGAATTGATTGGGCTTTCAACAATTCGACTGTTGTTGACCTAAAGAAGAGAAGAATGACATTCGAAGGTAATGGCCTTAAGGTCATTGCACCTCTGGACCCAGATGAAGGTCGCAGATACACAGAACCCATTAGGGAAGAAGACTGTGCATATGAGCTAGAGAACATCTACAAACTGACAACAAGACAACAAGATTACATTAATCCTACAGCAGATGGAAATCTCAGCTGGTGAAGTGAAAGTGCATGTTCATCAGATTCAGAGGAAGCATTGGAACACTGGCAGAACAAAATGTATGAAGTCTTTATGCGGAGATGTGCCAGATTGACCAGAGCAATTCGTTGGATTGGCACAAGTAAGTAATCTTCCAACATTTGATGGCTTGAATCATTTAGGGACATTTCTAGTTGAATTTGAAAAAAATGTACTAGTAAAATAGAGGATGTTGGCATTGGATGAAGCCTTGAAAGCTACACTAGCTAGATGGTGGGGAACACACAAGAAGAACATTGTAGAATGGGTACAATGTCGCACCTTACTGACAACGCGCTTTTCAGACCAAGCTGAAGGATGCAAAGTTCGTTACACAGGTCAGAGTTGTCCTAAGGACCATATGCGAAGTTGTGAGGAGGCCTGGAGCAACATTCCTAAAGACCAGTGGGTACATAAGTTCATTAACACATTGGACACTACACTTATCAACTGTTATCTTCAAGCAGAACTGCGCTTCGTCACGATAGATTGGTACGGTATGACTTAGAACTTTATAGCTACCTTCTTATTTGAAAGTCAGTACCCTATAGTAGATCAGGCTTTATAAATCATAAGACATAAGGTCTTTGAGGAGGCACCTAACCCCCCTCTTGATCAAAAAAAAGATGAATGGACTGCGCCTCTTCAACAGTTACAGGAGTGCTACAATATTAATGCTGACGAGGATGATAACCCGAGGGATGGAAACATTTTAGAAACTGAAGGACAAAGAGACATAGAAGGGCCAGGGATTGAATTACCCTTTGTTGGACAACCCATTAAAATTAAGAAGGTTAATATTGGAACTGAGCAAACACCTAAGTTAGCAAATGTTGGAGACTATTGGGATGATGCTACTATTAGCAAGATCACAGAGATATTGCATGAATATCAGGATTTGTTTCCAGCCAAGTTCACAGACATGAAGGGCATTAAAGGTCCCATGGGAGAAACGAAGATCCCCTTGAGACCAGATGCAAGACCCATCAAGCAGAGACCCTATAGACTGAATCCCAAATATAAGCAAAAAGTTAAGATTGAATTGGATAGAATGCTGGAAGCAGGAATCATAGAACAAGTCGAAGAATCTGAATGGATCAGCCCTATGGTGGTCCAAGATAAGAAGTTAGGAGAAATTAGAATTTGTGTAGATTTAAGGAAACTGAATGATCCATGCCTACATGACCCCTTTCCTACACCCTTTACTGATGAAGTTCTAGCTAATGTAGGAGGATAGGAGGTCTACTCATTCACAGATGGATTTTCAGGTTATCACCAGATCAAAATTGCTAAGGAAGATCGACATAAGACCACATTTGCAACAGAATGGGGTTCTTTTCAGTACACTGTGATGCCTTTTGGCTTGAAGAATACACCAGCCATCTTTTTTAGGGTTGATCCAGGTGGATATCGGTGGCCACCCACCTTTTCCAAATGGCTCAAAATAGCTTTCTGGCCATTTTGGCAATTTACTATTTTTAGCAGGTTTTAACTTCCGGGGTCATTTTGAGGGTCCAAATGAATGTTTTTCGAGATCGAGGTTCTCAATGATAGCCGAAGGCATAATTGAGCCCCCAAAATGAATCTCCTCGACAATACCTTTCGAACGAGCTATCACACGCCTAAAACGAAGATCGTATGCAAAAGTTACGACCCCGGGAAGTTGATGTACTCACTTACCCAAACGGGGCCCACATGACTTTTGGCATTCCCGTTTATTGTAAAAGGGCCGTCAGAGCCTCATTGTAATCATCTTCTTGCGAATGCGAGTAGCCGTCACATCTCTTCTCAGAGATAAGCTGCCACCATTCTAGCGAGTCTTTCACTCTGTATTTTTACAGTCTCTGTACGTTTCTCTGATTAATAGAAATCGTGTATTACTGTATATCTGTGTTTATGGTTGCATCTATGATACATTTCTGTTATATTATTGAATATCTGTAATATCTCTGTGCATTTCTTTATTATATCTTTGCTCTCATTTTGTGCCGAAAATAATCCCGATCAGTGGCATCAGAGCAGGCTGCTCTTGATCGTTTTTTTCAGTGCATGTCCCCGACGAGGTCCGAGTATAGCAAGTTGGGTCTCGAGCTTGTCTCTCT
>JASDQU010884555.1:62835-73677 GCA_032191745.1 Picea mariana
TAAATTCAAAGAATTGGCCAGGAAAGCCGTATCGGTAAATGGATCTTCATTTAAGACATTCTGTCACTGCAAAATTATAAAAGAAGCCCAGCTTCAAATTCCATTAAGTGCACTTGTGACAGCAGAGAGGAATGGCAAGGGCACGTACACAAGTCGTTTGGTAGTTTTATGGATGTCGCCAATAAACCATTCCTCCTCTGGCAGATGTGCACTATCGTATGAGCTAATTAGGCATTTTGCAATAGATTATATATGTGATTAGCACAGCAGTAGTTGGAGAATGCCGAAAGGTATTGGCTGGTATAGAATTTTTTAAATTTTATTATTGATTAATAAATAAACAGTTGAGTTTATTTGGTATTAATATTTTAATTTCTGTTAATCACTTACGTGACAATCAGTTAGTTATCAAAGTAATTTTTAAATATGATTAGATAAATGTAAAAAAGTAAACACATTTAAGTGGCAATCAGTTAGCTATCAAAGTAATTTTTAAATATGATTAGATAAATGTAAAAAAGTAAACACAAACAGATGTCTTTATAATAGCTAGGAAGTTAATGATTGAAATGAGAGCCATTTATTTTGTGTGACTACTAAAAATATTCCAGCCATATTTAATCATGTTCATAGAAAACTTATTAAGCACTAAACCCCTATTAAATCTACCCATTATCAATAGATGTAGACCTTTCGGCATAACTAATGATTATATGTGTTCCCATATAACAATTTAAGTGTTACACGATATGTAAAATTCAAATCTTGCAAACCAAAAATTAAATTATAATCATTTATCTAATAAGTTTATTTCAATTTCAACTTAGAATTTATTCGGCATAACTTAAGACATTTTGATTGATTCAGCACAACTTAATTGAATTGAAGATATTTTGATTGATGTGAAAATCGTTTGCTTTGATAAATAAATGACCATTGAAAAATATTATTAAAAAATTATTAAAAAGTAAGAAGTATAAGTGAATAATATTATTAAAAAGTAGAAGTATATTAAAAAGTAAGAAGTATAAGTGAATAATATTATTAAAATGTAAGAAGTATAAGAAGTGAATATTATTATTAAAACTTAAGAAATATAAGAGGTGACAAATTTCTTTTTTTAATCTAAAATAGAGGAATAGAAGAAAACTGTGTAAAATGGTTTTGATTTTCTATAAATATATAATTAGATAAGTTTGCTATGTTCATGGTAGTTGAATCAAATGAAATGTTTGTAAAAGGTTTTAGTTATGATGGGTTTGTTACGTTTATGGTAGCTAAATCAAATGAAAAGTTTGCAAAAGGGTTTTGATTTTCAATAAATACATAGTTATGATGGGTTTGTTATATCCATGGTATCTGAATCAAATTTTTAAATGATCATTATTAACTTTTTCATATTTTTGTTTTGATTAGATGAGAAGGTAATAATAATAGTTTTTTTTTTTTTCCGATCTCATATGTTCTTCATTTTTTTGGTTTTGAGTGTAACTATATGAGAGCTCTCTTCATGTTTTTGGTTTTCAATGTAACTATATGAGATCTCTCTTCATGTTTTAGAAACTTTGAAAATATGCCATCTTAACCATTAAAGGTTTTTACTTTTACAAGTATACATAAAAATCTTTCTATTCCATGTTGCTGGACATTTTACATGTGACAAGTTTGAACATAACAGAGTAATAAAAAGAGAGGAAATAAGAGAGAATGTGCACTTCTCACCAATTGTACTATCCCATGGGGCTAGCTAGGTTATTAGTTCAACATAAGTATAGTCATCCTAGTTTATATTTACCATTTTTCCAACTGGACCAAATTTTAGCATGTAGGGGTGATGGTCAATTTCCAGCCTCTTGGAACCATTGGCTCTTTCTCGATGTCTTTTAATTAATTAATAAAAGATTCTATCTTGGTTATGAAACAATATATTTTGTGTCGATTTAATCATTCAAAATATTTTATCTTGATTAAGAAACAATTTGATTTTGGGTAGCTTTATTTTGACTATGGTTCATAATTGACTCATATATTACATACAAAAGTGTATGGACACTATTGATACTTGTTTGTATTTTTTGAAAAAACAAAAGTAAATTATTTTTTAAATTTCTTGCAATATATATTATTTTACAAAGAGAAAGAGAACTTCAAATGGTATAAACATCGACATCAATTAAACTGGAGGGTTTATAGTCCATTGCAAATTCCCTAGGGTGTCACTTTCTTGCTAAATGTTTGTTCTAGTTTGAGGGTTTTCCCATCGTTGCAACTCATGTAGGCTTGCATCTTGTCTTCAACTCATTGTAAGCTCTTTTCCCTACAAACAAGTACTCATTCATGTCCAACATATTTAACTTTGATAGCTGATCAAATTCGATTGGAAGGTTCTTCAAAGACATGCACAGAGAAATATCAAGAAATTATAGTTGTTGAAGTTTGCAAATGGAAGGAGGAAGCATTGACAAGCTTGGACATGCAGACAATATCAACAAGATAAGTGACCTTAACCTACCCAAGTCATCAATAATTTTTGGATAAGATGGTAATTAGTGATATGCAACCTCTCCAAGGAAGTTAAATTTCATATATTTCCTCGCAATTCCTCCAAACCACTACAGTTATAAAAGTTAATTTCTGCAAACTTTTGAAACTTTAGAACTTGTTCCTTATCAAATAGAGTCATATTTTCCAATCCCTCACATAGACAGAAAAACAACTTTTCCAAGCATTCCCAGGATCATAATAGTCATAAAGAAGAGGAATAAGGGTGTGTGCACAAAGTTGGTGGACAAAAAAGTGGCAAGGGGGTCAACAAAAATGCGCGTGTGTTCTCAGGAATGCTCACGTACTCCTAATCCTATAGGTTTGACAAGGGCCGAACCTCCAGTCAACTTGCCACATAGCTTCTTCGGCAGGAACGTGCACAATTTGTTAAGAACGCGTGCACGTTCCTGCTGTAACTGATTTTTAAGCGACCGTGGGCATGTTTTGTGCTCATTTTCACACCGTGCCTCGTGGTTTTCCCAATTGGAGCAAGAAAACATGATGAATAGAGGAGGAGAAAAGTCTGAGATCTTGCCACTATGTCCATTGCAAGAAATGCATGGTTGATTTTTTGTCATTTCCTCTCTTGGCTTTGGAAAAAATACAAAATAATTAGTCATGGGTTATGGATGTAAATCCCAATGGAATTGAAACTTATTATCTAGGTTCACTACACATAATTAATACTTGACTGTAAATCTCTCAACAATTCACTAATCTTGTGTAAGTTTTTTCAAATTCATTGTAAATATGACACATAGTTTTTCTTTGTTTTCCACAAAATTATGTTAACGATTTTGTTGGGATAAAATGAAATTTTCGTTTGTAATACCTTTGTTGTTTTTTCTCTCTAGGTGATTTAGTGGTTTTTTCTGTAGACTCTCCCCTCCCATTGGCAGGTTCTTCTCTTCACTCCTGGTCTTTGGTAGTTCCCTTCATCCCTTTCTCACTCTTTGAATCCATTCCAATGGGCTTAGATGCATATGACTACTCGATTCAAACTTTATTCATGCATTCATTTATCCTTTCCCAGATCTACCCACCCCTAGATCAAAAATTTCTTCGTTCGTGCCTTTATCCTTTTCCAAATCTATCCACCCCTACAAGTCTTGATTCTAATCCCCTCAACTCTGGTTTTATTGCCTCTTTCCTTGACGCTTCAAACCTAAATGGTTGGGACAACACTATGGATGTTTTGGGATCAACTCCATCCCTTGCTCCCTTATATAGGCTCTCTCCCAAAGGAGCAAGGGCCTGCAACTATTTTGTAAAGGTAGTTGCATAAAGACATTGGTTTGAAGTCATCAAAAGATTGTGTCTCATATGATTTTGGGATAAGTGCAATGAAAGTGGAATTTATAGAGGATTATAGTCTCCCATTTCTTGTGGAATCTTCCACCACCTAAAGAAGCTCAGGTCCTATGAGCTAAAAATATCCTAGGTAGAATTCAATTGTCCATCCATCCAAACCCAGGATTTTATCTTTCTGGAAACTATGGAGAGTTTCTTTAAGTTACTCCATTCCTTATTCAACAAAAGGGTCTTTGTTTCCTTCCTCGTAAACAAATCTGGGGTAAAGTAGTGCCTGCCTTATAATCTTTGCAATATTAACTCCTAGGTCAGACCTGAAGAGGGATTGGAAGTGATTTTTCCCAATTTGGACTAATCGTTCAAAGGAGGAAACTGTGCCTCCTTATTGATCCTTTAATTTCCAAATGGTGTTTGCATATTTTCTTCCTTTCACAAAGACTTGTAAGAATTTGGTGTTTTCATCGTCTTTATTTAACCAAATAGCCTTGATTTTAAGGCTCCATTCTGCTTCTTTTTCTTCAAGCAATTTCCTGTGATGCGCTTCAAGATCCAGAAGGTCATTCTTGGCCTCCAAAGAGGTGTATCCCCCCTCTGTCGACTGAGAGAGGTGTTCAAGCCTATCTTCAATTTGGCTTAACTCAAGTTCCTCCCTAACATGTTTGGCATGTTCCCAAGGGATGAGCAGTTGCTTGATTCGCTTTAGATTTGAAACAAAGTGGATGACAACCGGGGTGTCTGATCCTTATTCAGATGGAATCCAATTCTCCTTGACAATATTCTGAAAATATGCATCTGCCATCCATGATGAGTTGAATTTGAAAGGGTCGGAAGGCTTCCTAGGACCCCTTATTAGTTCAAGCCAAATTGGGGAGTGATTGGAAACATCGGCACAACCGACCCATTGCTTGAGCTGCAACGGGAGAGCCAAAATAGATTCTGAGACTAAGAAGCAATCAAGATGTTTGGCAATCTATGCATCCCCTGACCTCTTGTTCCTCCAGATGGGAATTAGTTTGGTTGGGGCGATGTCAATGAGCCCATGATCATTTAAAATATGGGTGAAGAAACCTATTTGGTTTTCTGGGTGTACATTGGGGCCCCAAACTTCTAGTTCCCCCAAAGAAAAATTCAAGTCCCCATAAGAATGAGGTACACTGATCTAAGAAATTGTTTTTTGAGTATAGAGGCCCAAAAGGGTGCCCGGTCATAATAGGGAGCATACAAATTTAGAATCCTGAGTTCTTGCCCCAATACTTCCATCTGCAAATCTACTCCCAGAAAAGAGTCAAGAGCCCAAAAGTTTGTGACTTTGACTAGTCTAGGGTTCCATCGAATCTCCAACCCTTCCGACCAGCCAAAGGAATTGGATCCAATGAAATTCCAGGATGGGATTAAATCCTCTAACATCTTAGTCACTAACACCTCTTCCACCATAGTTTCTTGAAGTAGAATAATAGTAGGATGCTTCAACCTAGTCAACCTCTTTAGAGGGATTTTTTGCTGGGAGTTCGCCACTCCCCTGTAGTTGAAAGAAAGAATATTCATGGGGAAACCCCAGACTGGGCTTGTACAGGAGAATCCCCCTACGGACAAGTGGATTTCCTCTTGGATACTAGACCGCTATAACCAAGACAGAAAGGGTGCTAACTTTGGTCACTGACATCCTTTTAAACCTAGTTAAACTAATGTATAGAGAAGAGGAAGAAAGGTGTACCTTTTTAATGATGTTCTTCTTCACACAGTCCGAGTTGAGATTTGATCCCCAAGCTCCTCGATAAGTCCTGCAAAAAAAAAAAAAGACAGAACAAGATTCTTATTCTACTAAGATTATCTTGAAACCAGATCTATCTAATAGAGACAAGTTCATGTAGAATAAACACAACCTTGAAAGAAACAGGCCAAGCACATATGTATATTAATGAAAACAAAGAAAAGTGCTTACAATCGTAGATGTAGATGCAACAACTTCACCAAGATCTCTTTGTCCAGAACCTTGCTCAAATAATCCATCACCAGAATAACTATGCTTCATTGATATCTCCCTCATGAGATCATAAGTTTGATTCCTCTAAACTTCATATGCTTTTACCATGAGAAGGCATCCTTATATAAGCTTGGAGAGACCCAACCACCTTACAGATTCTTGGGATAGGTTGAGAATATTTCTCTATCAGTTGTGGATCCTCTCTAAGATGTATCCTTGACCTAAGATTCGAATCCAGTTGATTTCCAAGATAAGGGGGATTTTTCCCTGATTCTCCTCAACAGCCCAAAATTTTCCCAATCAAGCCAGCGCTCCCCCAAAAGGGTGCAGAGAGCATTGCAACACTCCCCCAAAGAAGGCTAGGGAGCGTTGGCACTCTTTGACAGTGGGTAGTGGAGCGCTGCCCAAAATTCCTTCAGAAAATCCTAGCGCTCCCCTAGAAAGGTGTACAGGGTGCTGCAACGCTCCCCCAAAGGAGGATAGGGAGCGATGGCACTCCTTGACAGTGGGTAGGGGAGCGTTGCCTTCCAAAAATAATTTTTAAGTGCTTTTCTTCATGGAAAATTCTTTGTACTCCTCATCAGATGATTTCTCCTCCTTAAACCAGTCTTTGAAGGTGTCTTAAGTGTCCTTTTGATGTCATTAGAGACATGACATAGGAAATATGACAGTATGATGTTTGCGATGCTTGCAACACTTGCAACCAAGATGCGAAACTTGTGACACTTATGGTAAAAATGTGACACATGTGAAACTTGTAATGACAACACTTGCGACACTATTGAAGTGAGTAATTTTTATGTGTAACATATTGCCCCCCAAAGTGTGAAGTTAGAAGACAGAAACTGATGACTGAAGTACTTTGTAGAATTTTTCGAGCAAGGGTATGGATGCAGAGAACCTAGAAGAAGCTACACACAACCATCGAAAAAATATTATGACATGTTTCAAACCCAATGTAGGAATGCCTATGCTTGAGTGATAAAGAGTTTCAAGGTATGGCCTCCATAAAATACAGTGCGGATCCATAATTATATTGACAAAAAATTATAGCCACTGAAGATACAATGTGGATCTATACTCCTATCACCTAGAATTATCATAGCCACGAAAAATACACAGTGGATCTACGATACGAAAAGACATAGCCATGGACGATAACAAAGTGGATCTATGTGACAGTATACGTGTAATATTCAAGAGAAATTACGTTGCAACCTGGGCAAAGTATATATCAGAGTGATCACTCAACCCAAGGTCTTCTTACTGATCTCGATGCAGTATGAGTCTAACCATGTGGATAGATTTCTTTATGTCAAACATGGTAGAAACCACTTGATTACCGATCAATGAGGTAAACTGTCAACAAGTGCGAGGGAAATCACCATTGATGTCAATGATTCCCAAGGTACCCTATTACATTCCAATGAATGTGAATAGATGAGCTAAATTCTAACATCCATGGAATCATCCGATCAGAGGTCAATGATGTAAACCCACTGTCAGAAGTGAGGAGGCCTACCATTGAGGCATGCAGGTCCCAAGGTACTAACTGGTTTCTAAGTCTAGATCCTGGATAATGTGCTGAAGTCGACAGGAATAGACTCGTCGAAGAAGGGCCTTGGTGTATCCCCCATCAATGACACGAAATTGACACAGAGATGTAAGTGGTGGATCAAATGAACATGGAATGACACAGGTATTGAAACAAGAATTTGTGATGGTTGACTATTGAGGCAAAATATACTTCCCTTGAACAATGAGGCATGACAGCAGAAAATTGGCATGGACTAAAACTTGATAATGCAGTGGATATTGTGACTTTTGTATTTCTGTTACAAGAGAATCCCCCTATGGACAAGTGGATTCCCTCTTGGATATTAGACCCCTATGGCCAAGATAGAAAAGTGTTATTGTGGACACTGACTTTCCTTTTCATGAAGCTAAATTATTTAAAGAAGAAGAAGGAATAAGGGTAAATACATTTTACCGACATTTGTCCTTGCTCGATCCAGGATGATCTTGATCTCCAAGTTCTTCAGAAGGTCTTGCAATACAATGAGCAACAACAACGAGAAATACTTCCTACTCTACCATGATTAGCTTCATGATGGATCTATGAAAGAAACAAGTTCATGAAACTTACACAAACTTTAAAGGAAACAGGCCAAGCATAGATTTATATTAATGAAAACAAAGTGAAATGCTTACAACCATAGATGTAGGTGCAGCAACTTCACCAAGCTCTCTTTGTCCAGACCCTTGCTCAAATAATCGACACACAAAATGATGATGCTTCAATGATATCTCCCTTATGAGATCATAAGTTTGATGCTTTACAATGTCTCTCTCTTTCACCATGAAGAGGCCTCCTTATATAGGCTTGGAGAGGCCTAACCACTTAAGATATTCTTGGGATAAGCTGAGGATTCTTCTCCTTTAGTTGTGGATCTTCCCTGATATCGAGCCTTAACCTTAGATCTGAATCTAACCAACTCCATATATGAGGGGATTCTTCCCTGATTTTTCTCAACAATCCAAAAATTCGCTCAAAAAAGGTCGACGCTCTCTCAGAATGGGGCACAAAGCATTGGAACGCTCCCCCAAAAGAGGTCGCAGAGCGCTGACACTCCCTGATAGTGTATAGAGGAGCGTTGCCTTCCAAAATTGATTTTTTAGTGGTTGTTTCTATGGAAAAAGACTTGTACTCTCTGTCAAATGATTTCTCCTCTTCAAAACCAACCTTTTGAGGTATCTTTTGAGTGTTGTTGATAATTTCATCCGAGACACGACATAGGCAAGATGACGGTATGATTTTGTGACACTTGCAGCCAAAATGTGACACTTGCGACATTGGTAATGACGAAACTAGGCCATCATTATAATGAGTAATTTTGATGTGTAATAGATTGCCCCCCAAAGTGTGAAGTCAGAAGACGAGGACTGATGACTGAAGTAGTTTGTAGACTTTTTTGAGCAAGGGTATGGACGGGGAGAACCTAGTAGAAGTTACACACAACCATCAACAAAACTTATGATATGTTTCAAACCCAAGGCAGGTATATCTATGCTTGGGTGATAAATACTTGTAAGGTATGGTTGCCATAAAATACACTGCGGATCCATAATTATATTAACAAAGATTATAGCCACCAAAGATACAATGTGGATCTATACTTCCATGACATGAACTGATCGTAGCCACGAAAAATACATAGTGGATCTACGAGATGACAAGACATAGCCACAAACCAATACAAAGTGGATCTATGTGACAGTATATGTGTCACTATTCAAGAGAAACTCCATTGCAACCTGAGTAAAGTACATATCAAAGTGATTACTCAACCCAGGGTATTCTTACCGATCCCGGTGTATTACGAATCTAACCATGTGAATATATGTCGTGATGTCGAACATGGCAGAAACCACTTGATTACCGCTCAATGAGGTAAACCGTTAACAAGCAGGAGGGAAATCACAATTGATGTCAATGATTCCCAAGGCAATCTAGTACATTACAATGAATGTGAATGGATGAGATGAAGTCGAACATCCATGGAATAATCCGATTATAGGTCAATGATGTAAACCCACTGTTAGACGTGAGGAGGCCTACCATTGAGGCATGCAAGTCACAAGGTACTAACTAGTTTCTAAGTATAGTTCCCGAATAATGTGTTGAAGTCGACAGGAAAAAACTCGTCGAAGGAGGGCCTTGATGTATCCTCCATCAATGACAGGAAACTGACACAAAGATGTAAATTGGTAGATCAAATGAACATGGGCTGACATGGGTATTGAAATAGGAAATTTGTGATGGTTGACTCTCGAGGCAGATACTTCCCTTGAACATTGAGGCACAAGAGCAGAAACATGACATGGACCAAAACATGATGATGCAATGGATAAGGTGAATTTCGCCGGGTGACCCAAAGGAGTAAGAAAACTTAGAGGATTGGTTCAGTGCAGAGGTTCAGTGGATTAAAATGCATGCAAAGACAAAGTGTCATGTTCAAGGGCGACTGTAAGAGTTACTGGTAATGTTCTCAAAAAATGCTTAGCTTGCTTCCTTCAATTTTTCCCCCATCCAGATATACGAGTACCTCTTTTTAATTTAATGAGCTTGAGGAGGGTAACACATGCTCGATATAACTCACCTTCGATAAGTCCCTCTTCCTTTGTTTAATGAACTGGAAGAAGTAAGAGTCCGGTCCCGTATGGGCCCTTCAATGTATGATTGTTTTAACGAGTCTAGAGAAGGTAAAATCAGTGATTTTTCATGTTTAGAGAGTCTGAAAAGAACTTAAAGACGACTCCAGGGTTGTCATTTTTTGTACTGTTGGTCTCACAAGACCGAAAAATAAATAAATTATCACTCAAAATATGCCCTTTCAAACCTTTTAACAAGTGGAAAAGGAAGCAATATCACTCGGTAATCTTTTCATGTTTAGAGAGTCTAAAAAGAGCTTAAAGGAGACTCCAAGGGGTTCCTTTTTCGTATAACCTTTATGAGTCCGAAAAAAGTGATAAAAGTCTACTCGGTTACATTCTCATGTATTTACGAGCATGAGAAGGAACAAAGACTAAGATCAGTATGCCCCTAGCTTGAAAAGCTAGTGGCTTTACTCCAGAATGATAATCAAAGGATGGAAACAATTCCCCCCAAGCTTCAATCCATTCACCAACTTTCAGGGTGTCACCAATTTCTCTACTAGATGGAGAAAAAGGATACAGGTGGATGAAATGAAGGTTCAAATATAAGACCTAAAAAAATACTTGACTCGACATCTACGAGATCTGGCGAAAGACTCGACTTAATAGGAGAGGTGATTGTTTCATTCTTTAACGAGCTTGACACAGGAAAATAATTATGCTCCAGGCTCTAGGTTGAACCCCCAGATTTCTATTTCATTTTTTAATGAGCTTGGCACAGAGAGGAAAAAATATGCTTATATCTTTTGTTTCATTTTTTAACGAGCTTGCCACAGAGAGGAAAAACT
>JASDQU010884556.1:17793-30684 GCA_032191745.1 Picea mariana
TGTATTTGATCTCTTAACTAGGAGATCCTTACAAAGTATGATGTTATGTTGTCGTCATCATTCATCTTCATGTCACAAAGCTCATTCTTCAGGCTCATAACTTGTCCAATGTTTTTGACTGAGAAGAGATTTGTTAGGGCATCGTACATCTTCTTCGATGAGTCAATATGGGAGATGTAGGGTATCAAGTGGTCTTTTATGGAAACCACTATGATACTCATGGCATTGATGTCAATGTCTTTGAACTTCTCCATAGCTGCAATGTTTTGTGGTTCCTTCTCTTCTCCTTCTTCAAACTCTGGCTTCACGATCTTTCCTTTCACAATATCCAACACTTTATTCTTAGCAAGGATGAGGTCAATCCTTGTCTTCCATGTTCTGAAGTTAGAGGCTCCATCTATCTTGTTCTCAGACTTCATAGAGTTCGTCATGGCTTGCTTGACTTGGTCAAACCCTAGATTTGACCATAAATCCATACTTCATGTCTTGGCCTTCTGAGAGTACCAGGAGATGCACTGGGCTAGGGTGCACTGATCTATCTGGAGATTAGGTCAATCTCGTCACTTAAGGTGCCTCGGCAAGAGGTTTAGGGTTTCTACAACTGCTTCTACTAGTAACCCTAGCTACAGTGCTTTTGGAAACTGCTCCTGCTAGTAACCCTAGCTACAGTGCTTTTGGAAACTGCTCCTGCTAGTAACCCTAGCAAAAGTTCCTCAATGAGCTCAATGTCTAGCGGCTATGTTTCCTTCTAGTGTTTTAGGATGACTGAAGGGGTGTGGGCCCATAACCTGTTAGAATATAGAACATGGTGTGCTCGTTTTACCATTGACGATACCTTCATCACCCAATCATAGGCCAAAGCCTTCCTCTGAGCACCTTAACCTTGACTGAGAATTCCTCCAGAAGAAAACCCTAGGCTAGATAGCCAAACAAAGGGTAGCGCATCATTCCCTAAGGATAGCGCATCACAAAAAGCTGATCAGATAGTCCAAACCTTAGCCAAGAGATATTCAACCCAATACTGAAAACTTGTTGCTGCTGCAGCTGCACCGACAACCCTCCTCCACATGTGTGCACCAAACTGCAACTACAATGCGCACCAACTGGGAAACTGAAATCCTGAGATGCTATCAAATGAGAACTAGCGCCCTATATTTATAGTGGTTCTTCCAATTTTGTTGGGGCCGACTTCTCCTTCTGGATAAGTGTCTGTTCAGTGTATTATTATTATTTCTGGTCAGCTTCTTCTCTTGGAGGCTAATAACCTAATATAAATTATCTTCTTGAGCCGACAAGGCTTCTAGGGTTATTAGCCAACTCATTAGGGTTTCTCTTGCTTCCCGAAGTCTTCTATTCTCGTCAGGTTCGCACGTGGAGGTAAATACCTCCAACAGCTATCATAATATTAACAACATCAACTTTAGGAGAAGTACAAGTGGAAGCAAGTTTGACTCCATATTGGAAGGGAGAAGGGGTTGGTTTAGAGTCTTCCATGTGAAAGCGACGAAGAAGGTCACAATCATACTTAGACTAGGAAAGAAAGATTCCTTCCTTGGTTTGCAATACTTGGAGGCTAAGGAAATAGTGCAAATAGCCTAAGTCTATCATTTCAAATTTCTTTTTAAGGGTGGATCTCGCATGGGTAAAAAATTTTGGGTCACTACCAGTGAGGATAAATTTCATTAACATAAGAAACAAGGATTATGAGAAGTCTTCCAACTTTCTTGGTATAGACATTAGGGTTAGAATGACATCTAGAAAGCCAATATCAAGAAGAAAGTTGTCCATTTTCGCATACCAAGCTCGAGGAGCTTGCTTAAGACCATAAAATGTTTTCTTAAGGAAACAAAGAAGGATGGAGTCATTTTGGACATAGCCCAAAGGTTGTTCCATGTTGATTTCTTCTTGCAAATCCTCATGCAAGAAGATAGATTTAACATTCATCTGATGGAGCTTCAATTTATGTGAGGCAACAAGGGAAAGATCAAGGCAGATGGAAATCATTTTGTCTACATGGACAAAGGTTTCATTACAGTCAATTCCTTCAACTTGGTAGAATACTTTGGCAACTAATCAAGCCTTGTGTCTTTCAACACTTCCATATGATGCATACTTAGTTCTATAGACCCATTTACATATGACAAGTTTTCTTCCTTTCAAAAGAGGTAAAAGGTCCCATGTAGCATTTTCCATTAAAGAACGATACTCTTCATTTATTGTTGTATCCAAATCTAGATGACATGAAGCTTTTGCAAATGTCTTTGTGATCCGAAAATAGATCTTTTAAATGACAATGGTTGAGTTATTAAGCATGTGTTAATTTATCATTTAGGAAATTGAATGAAGAGAAATATTTAATGAAGAAACATAGAAACCATATAAACATGTACAGATCTAGAAATAAACATGAAGAACAACAAACCATAAAACACCAAAGTGATAATAGAGTTCGACAATCTCGCCTACGTCTCCAGGCCTTTGTCTCAGTGGGTGAGGCTTTCTTATTTTTGTTCAAATCTTTAAAATGACATCATAATAGTGCCATAATGATTACAAACTAATATGGTCTTGTTATACCATATCTCTAGATACCAACAAAACTGACGACACTGAAATCAGATGAATGGAGCTCCCAAAAATGGCCCGCAAAGGTGTTCTCCTCAATGGCTTCCCTGCATAAAAATGGATTTGCCTCAATATTTCAACAACATTTTTCTACTTTGAACTTCCTCCCATGGCTTCAAGAGCCTCTGTTTTATATAGGCCTAAATTTGGTAACCATCTCCCAACTTCTCCCCAAGATATCGCCTCAAAAAGGGCCCAAGATCCTCCAAAACTGACCAAAATCCCCTTAAACTGCTGAGAAAATCATTAAAAATCAATTTATATAGTTTAAAAACCACTTCTAGGAAAATATTGAGGTGCACAACCCCCTTTCTTAGGGATCCTGGTCATCTGCGCACATCTAAGTGTCCAAGGGCTAGGCTACTGGTGCGCTAGCCCCCGGATTTCCGCTCCTGGTCTTATGGCCCAACCATATGGTCGTGGGATACCTTCCACACGCAAAAATATTAGGCCCTCAGTCTGAAACCCCCTAGTCACATGCCTTGGTTGGTGGGCTATCTCGGCCGATCGGGTGCCAACCCTACACATCACGCTCCAACCGTTAAAACACCAGGTCACATGTGATATCTTCCACGATCGGGGGCTAGGCCAACTCCATATCATCCCCGCCAATAGACAGGGTTGGGTACTAGTCATATGGAAGTTGTCACGCGATCGAGGACTGGAGCTTATACCATAACCGCACCATAACATATGCTACCGGGTCTGGTTATATGGCAAGGGTTGCGACCAGGGGCTGGGGCTAGGCCCCAACCCTTATTTTCGTCGATGGATCATAGTTTACACCTTAAATAAAATTTTACCACTATTCATAACAAGGAAAAAATGTGGGAGGGATAGCTAGCCCGACCCTGCCAAGTCGCTATGCCCCAGACCGGAGGTCATGGGGTCGAATTCTGTAGACCCCAAAACTTTTGCAACCAATTGTCCAATGAATGGGTGCCACGTGGTAGCCCATGACTGGGCCACATGGCACCACGCTATTTGTCGAAAACATGCCACGCATCAATTACCCATTCATCCACCTGTCTTCCCAGGTGTCAGCCCAGTCACCAACCTACCACGTCGGCCCATTCCAACTGTATCTGCCATGTGTCATACGGTCATGCCACGTCAGTCGTACGTATGTGCCACGTGACACCCTTGCAGTGGTGACACATGTCACTCCCTTATTCATCCACCTGTCTATCCACGTCAACACCAACTATACCCTTCCATGTCATTTTTACGGTCGTACGGCCTGTACAGTCAACTGCCATGTGGCACTATACGGAATGTATAGTCATCAATTTTTTACCTGTTTGGAAAATGAATAGATCACGATATATGGAGCATACGATGTTCATTTGATCAGGTTCAAGTTGCATTGGGTTCGTATCGATGAGACCTACGCACACGTCCGTTTTGAAGAGATTCTGAGCACTTTGGTTTTTAGGCCTTTATGGGCCCCATCTGGATTCTATATCCAATTTTGGATCACACCTCCCCACTAAATACCTTTTGCTCCTCCAAAAGGTTACAAAAATGGACCTTACTGATTACATACTCATAAGGACAAAACCAAAACACTATTTTGTTCAAAATGATGTTATAACAGGTCATCATTTCAACATGTGTGATTACATTAATGGAAGCAAAATACAATGAAGATGTGAAATCCAATTCTGGAAAAACCAAGTGGTTGGTTTCTTTCCTTCATGGTGTTCCTCTTGCTTTGCTGGTAATGCCTCTTCCTTCGTGAGTACATTCACAATCCTTTTGTCCTTCTTTGGATGAAGCTCTAGATTAAGCTTCCAACATTTAGCCTTTTGATGTCCACCCCAGTTGCAATAAGTGCAGTGAGTTTTTGGCATCCTGACTTGTTTACCCTTCTCTTTATTCCATTGTGGAGTTGAGTCTTTATGTCGTGTCTCCTTCCTAGTTGACATAAACTTCCTGTACAAATATTTTCTCTTCCAACACTTTGCAATACAATGCTTGGGTGAGTGACAAAAAGTACATGGATACATATTCCACAAGTTTCGGATTACATGATTGTGTTTTTTATAATAAAAAGGAAAATTGGAAAAACCATGACCATTATACCTTTATTATTGATCTTCACTTTGCTTTGGAGATGACTTACATTCACTATCACAATCATGGATTGATACGCCATCACCTTTCGTAAATCGATCATGCAATGACTTACGTTGGCCATTTGAAGCATCACTTGCTTTCAATGTTTTGGAGCCCATCTTGAAGAATGCTCCAATCTCCTCTTCACCATATCCCAATCCTAAATAACGAGGTCTTTCCACAACCTCAATGGGATTAACGATACCTTGGCCCTCAATTCCAAGGCCCTTTCCTTCATAACCCATCATGGTTAGCAATTTCAAACCTATACCTCTTGTTTGTTTTTCAATTGCACCAAAACCATCTTGATGGGAACAAGGAGAAATTGATGAATGACTTCCACTGCATACTTCAGAGTTGATTTCTGAATTCGGTATAGAAGGCAATTCCTTCAATTCTTCTTTGCTTTTGCTTTTCTTTGAAGTTGTCTCTTGAACTGATCTCTTTCATTCCAAGTAGTCTTCATACAACACTTTCACCATCTCGGACATGGCAACGAGAGTTTTTTGCATATCCTTCTCATCTTGAGAAAGTCCCTCTTGAGATGCCATTTTCTCAACTAAGATGTTCTTTTCCCTGGTAAACATGCAAACTCAAATTCCAACCGTCAACTAGCTCTGATACCACTTGATCCAAAAATAGATCTTTAAAACGACAATGGTTGAGTTATTAAGCATGTGTTAATTTACCATTTAGGAAACTAAATGAAGAGGAATATTTAATGAAGAAACATAGCAGCCATATAAACCTGTACAAATCTAGAAATAAACATGAAGAATAGCAAACCATAAAACACCAAAGTGATAACATAATTCAACAATCTCGCCTACATCTCCAGGCCTTTGTCTGAGTGGGTGAGGCTTTCTTATTTCTGTTCAAATATTTAAAAGGACATTGTAACAGTGTCATAATGATTACAAACTGATATGTTCTTTTTCTACTAGATCTTTGGAACCCAACAAAACTGACGGCACTGAAATCAGATGAACGGAGCTCCCATAAATGGCCCGCAAAGGTGCTCTCCTCAATGGCTTCCCTGCATAAAAATGACTTTGCCTCAATATTTCAACAAAATTTCTCTTCTATGAACTTCCTTCCATGGCTTCAAGAGCCTCTGGTTTATATAGGCCTGAAGTTGGTAACCATCTCCCAACTTCTCCCCAAGATCTGGCCTCAAAAAGGTCCCAAGATCCTCCAAAACTGACCAAAATACCCTCAAACTACTGAGAAAATCATTACAAATCAATTTATATAGTTTAAAAACCACTTCTGGGAAAATATTGAGGCACACATCCCCCTTTCTTAGGGCTCCTGGTCACCTGCGTGCATCCAAGTGTCCAAGGGCTAGGTTGTTGGTGCGCTAGCCCCCTGGATTTTTGCTCCTGGTCTTATGGCCTGACCATATGGCTGCAAGCTACCTTCCATGCACAAAACTGTTAGGCCCTCAGTCTGAAACCCCCTGGTCGACGGGCTAGCCCGACCAACTGGGCACCAACCCTACACATCATGCTCCAACCATTAAAACATCGGGTCATATGTGATATCTTTCACGATCGGGGGTTGGGCCAACTCCATATCATCCGCGCTAATGGACAGGACTGGGTCATAGTCACGTGGGAGTTGTCACGCGACCGAGGACTGGAGATTATACCATAACTACGCCATAACATATGCTACTGGGTCTAGTTATATGGCAAGGGTTGCAACCGGGGGCTGGGGCTAGGCCCCAGCCCTTATTTCGTCATTGGATAATAGTTTACACCTTAAATAAAAGTTTGCCACTATTCATAACAAGGAAAAAATGTGGGCGGGCTAGCTAGCCCGGCCCTGCCAAGTCACTACGCCCCAGAATGGAGGTCACAAGGTCAAATTTCATAGAACCCAAAACTTTTGCAACCAACTGTCCAATGAATGGGTGCCACGTGGCATCACGTTATTCGCCGAAAACATGCTAGGCGTCAATCTCCCATTCATCCACCTATTTTCCCAAGTGTCAGCCCAATCACCAACCTACCACGTCATCCCATGCCAACTGTACCTACCACGCCAGCAACCTGCCATGTGTCATTTGGTCATGCCACATCAGTCGTACGGTCATGACACGTCAGTCGTACGAACATGCCACGTCAGTCGTACAGACGTGCCATGCGTCACTCCCTGACTCAGCCACCTATTTATCCATGTCAATGCAAACTGTACCCTACCACATCAGTTGTACGACCGTACGACCTGTACAGTCAGCTGCCACGTGGCACTGTACGGACTGTACAATCATCAAATTTTTGCATGTTTGGCAAAATGAAAAGATCGCGATATATGAAGCATATGACGTCTGTTTGATCCCGTTCAAGTTGTGTTGGGTTCTTATCAATGAGACCAACGCACACGTCCATTTTGAAGAGATTCTGAGCACTTTTATTTTTAGGCCTTTCTGAGCCCCATCTTGCTCCTAGATCTAATTTTGGATCTATTCAGGTCCTTCCAACAGATCAGGAGGTGAGCGTCCTCTTACAAAGCTCTTGATATAACTCCTTCCAGATGTCATTATTGGGATTTATAAAAGAAAATCCACGATATTGAATTATTAGAAGAAAGTAATAATATTATAAGAAAATTGAGCCAAAGGAGAAGAGGCTCACTAGAAATGTGAACGAGTGTGACATTGATCTCAAGGATCACCGGATACTTCTTGTATTGAACAGACCCATCTAGGAAGCAGTGGTGTTGGTGCGGGTTCATGTTCATTGGACTCATCTATAGGAAGGTGAGTAGGCGGAGGTGGATTTTCATCCTCATTGCCATCATTTGAAGAAAAAGAAGAAACCATAATAGGAACAGAAGAAGGCGCAAATGCCAAAGATGGATTGTAGGCCGAAGAAGGCACAAATATTGAATTAGGCTCATAGGCCAAGATATTTTCATCAAATTTAACATCTCTTCTAATAATAATTTCATTTGAATGAGGTTGAAGAAGTCTATAACCTTTGACATCTTCAAAATATCCAACAAAAATACGCTTCTCACTTTTAGGCTATAAGGCTTTCCTTTTTTCATCAGAAATGTGAGCCCATGCTACACTTCCAAATACACGGAAGTGACTTACATCTAGCTTAAGTTATTCCATGCTTCTTCTGATGTTATATTTTTTAGAGCCTTAGTGGGAATGGAATTTGCAATTTAATTTGCACAGTTAATGGCTTCCACCCAATACTTTAGAATTAATTCCTTAGATTGGATCATACAATTATCCATTTCTTTTAATGTGTGGTTCTTTTTCTCAACATCACCATTTTTTCATGGTGTATATGGAACAATATGTTTCATTTGGGCCCCCGGGGGGGCATCTCAATTGAAAATTGTTGTGATATGAAGTTCCATGAGGTTTCAAGTTCAACTCCCCCTGACTTATCTTGTGTGTTGTGTATGGGGCATCGTGGGCACACCTGGAGGTTATCGTGGTAGTATTTGGATAACACGACCATGTGTAAAGAGAGTATGTGCCCAACTAGATGTCGATTCTGCTAGACAAAAAAAAAGTTGCATTTGGATTCCCTGTGCAGTGTAAGAACTTGTAAAATTGTTTTTCACATATTTTCCTCCATTATCTGTTCTTAACCTTTGAATTTGATGTTCATATTACTTTTCTACAAGGGCCTTATAGGCCAAAAACTTGTTAAAAACTTTGCTCTTAAGTTTTAAGAAGTAAATCCAAGTGCCCCTGAAAAAATCATGAATGAAAGTTAAGAAATAATTGCACCTAGAAAAATAAGGAGAAGAAAGTGGACCGCACAAGTCACTATGAACAAGATGCAAAGGGGTCGAGGCACGCCAAGAGGTATGTTTGTAAAAAAATTCTTGATGATGTTTGCCAAAAACACAACTGGCACAAACACCATCTCTACAAGAAAAAAGAGGAAGACCGGTCACCATATGTTGATTACATAGTTGTTGCAATGAGCGATAGTTTAGATGACCAAACCGCTCATGCCAAAGTTTGTTCAAGTCATCACTATGAACAACAAAAAATGTTGGAAAAGATGATGACACAAAGTTGTCAAACTTATACAACATGATAATATCATCAACAATTCAAGTTGCAAGGACATGCTTAATATCTTTTAGATCCTTAATTACAACTTGGTGATGTGAAAACTCTATGGTTTTACCTTCACATGAATGAGTAATTTGATATACCGATAGAAGGTTGCAAGAAACACTTGGGACACATAATACATCATTGAAATGACCATTATCTACCTGAATTGTTCTAGACCCTACAACACTAGAAGATCTATCATAACCGACAAATATTTTCTTAGTGTTACATTCATTTAGAGTAGAAAATATGGCTTTATCCTTAGCCATATGATAATATGCTCTAGAATCAATAAGCCACTCACAAGAAGAAGAAGAAGTAGAAGTTGCATTGAAGGAGAAACTAGAAGCAGAAAGTGCATGTCCATGAGAGGAAGAAGAATCAATACTGATGTTGTGCTTTTTCATCACAACTTCTAAAGCTTCCATCTTCTTAAAACATTTAGAATCCACACGACCATCTTTCCCACAAAAGTTGGAATGTCTGTCACCGGTCTTCTTACTTTTAGATTTTGCTCCTTTGTCGCCATTAGGAGTAGAAGTTGGTTGAGAGGGTTTGGGATCCTTATTTTGCTTGTTGTTGTGGTAAGGATGTTTCTACTTGGGATTCTTGGATTTATCTTTCTGATGGGCCACTAAGGCTTTGTTGTATGTACCTATAGTGCTAATCAATCCAAGTTGTAATATCTTATATTGCTCTTGAATCAGAGCATCACAAAAGGACACAAGAGAGGTTTTTTTTATAAGCACTCCCTAGAGCTTCTCTAGTGTCATAAAATATAGATACAAAATAGAATATGCATTTCCAAGCTTAACAAGAATAACATATATGCATTGATCTTCCTGCATATCTATTTTTCATTCTATACATAAGAGTCTAAGTGTTTTGAACTTAGATAAGTAATATTCGATGCAAGGAAAATCATTTGGACTTAAGGTCATTAACTGATTCTCCAACTGGTGGGATCAAATAATATTGTTTTTACCAAACATGGTTTCAAGCTTTGCCCAAGCATCATCAAGTTCATCAATTCCTTGAAGGTGAAACCTTAAATCACGAAAGACAGACATTCTGATTAGTCCACATGCTTCGTCATTCTTGTTTTCCCATTTGACTTTCTTTTCATCATCAATGGGTTTTAGTTCTTTTCCCAAGGTAATATGGTATAGTCCTTTACTTCTTAATACATCCTCCATATGGGATTCCATGAGAAGTAGTAGGTATTGGTAAGAAAAATATCACTGGGAGAATCCATATTAAATATGCAAAGAATATGGATTGAAAATATGAAACCAATGGTCTGGATGGAATTCTCTCGGAAAAATAGGTTGTTTAAAAAAATGGCACTGAAAACGGACTTCGGTTGTGAAAGTTATGCCCTTTCGAAAAAAGGCATAAACGATAACCAAAGAGTCACATGACAAGTAGAAGTTGGTCCACGTGGTGATATCCCTCCTTCTAATAACCTCACTTTTACAAATAAGTTTCTTATGAAGTGACCCACTTTTATAGAATAAACAAGGATCACTTTTACAATGAAGTTACTTTATAAATGAAAGTTGCATGCAAAATAAATAAATTAAAATATTAAAGCTACTGATGATGATCCACTTTTATAATTTAAGTGAAATACACTTTACAATGGATGCATGAATTAAAAAAAAAAAGTAACAAAAAAAAGACTTGAACTCAAGACCTCTTACTTAATAAGGCAACTTTTAACCAAGTGAGCTAGTGCAAAACATATTATATTGTTTAGAAGGATGATTTGAGGTTTTGTCGTTGTTGTGGAATACGGACTTGGACAGCGTCCTCATAAAAAACTCTTTTCGCACAAGAAAAAAACTTCTTGACGAAAACAAGGGTTAGATCTCGGTTAACTTACCTCGAAAATGCAAATTTCCCTCTGTTTCTGATTTACTAAGATTGCATAGAGCACTTGGAAAACACCATACACAGACATGAAAACCCTTTCCTCTTTATTTATAATTTGTCGATATTACATAGACACATAGGGAAAATAGAATATGCATATTAAAAAGAGTAGCAACCCGAAAATAAAAAACATAAAACTGAAATATTATCTTTGCAAAAATTTAAAAGGGTGTATTCAAGATTTATACCTTTGGATCTTACTGAAATGGTCGTATCTTGGGAACTGTAAACATTTTCAAGTGAAACGAAAGGAGTTCCTAACTGAAATGAGTGATCCAGACTCAATGGAATAGTCCTCTTAGCCCATAAATGTATGTAAATAGAATTAACCAGAGATGTGACAACACGACTTCACGATCTTGATCTACAACGGGAGCGGGTATTCAAATTCACTCTAATACCATGTTTGACAACACAAATATTCTAGTAGAGGATGAATAGATTCAGTAACCACTCACATAACCAGATCAAATATCAACACATCAATGTTTTGACATGGTAAAACCCATATGGGGAAACATCCATGACCCTAGCCAACGTGGCCACTTGGAGCAATTCATGAATGCAAAATAAATATATTACAAAGAGATTTACAAGAGAATTTCTCACAATTGATCATCGACAAATGAAACTCCATGCTATTTAAATAAATATCATGGACCAATCGAGTGTTAAGCCACATATCAATGTAGCCATTAAGATCAAGGAGAATATGAACCGTCAAATCACTCTATGTCGGGAACATATCTTGACCGTCAAATTTCATAACTACAAATGCATACTAATACATACTAAAGAAACACACTTTCATGTAACGACACATTATACCAAGTTGATCTTAACTAAATCCTAAGTGTCTAAATATCCTAACAATCTACTCTTCCATTTCCTTCAACAAATCTAGCCCAATAATTGTTATGTCTGCTAGATTATCCCAACTCCTTAGCATGTTACACTTCCTGTCATACAATGCTTCGAATGGGCTCTTTTTTAATGAGGATTAATACCCATTATTGTAAGCAAATTCAACTAAATGAATATAATCTCCCCACTTTGATGGATGGTCCATCACATACATTTTGACCATGTCTTCAATTATTTTGTTGGTCCTCTCTGTTTTCCCATCTAACTCTAAGTGATACGTTGTACTAAGATTTGCATTTGTCCCAAAGCCTTTGAACAAACATTTCCATAAATTGGATGTAAACTTGGGATCTCTATCTGAAACAATTTCCTTCAGCACTCCATGTAACCGGACTGATCCGGATTATTTTCGGCACGAAATGAGATCGGAGATACAATAAAGAAATGCACAGAGATATTGCAGATATTCAATAATATAACATAAATGTATCATAGATGCAACTATAAACACAAATATACAATAATACACGATTTCTATTAATGAAAGAAATGTACAGAGACTGTAAAAATACAGAGTGAAGGACTCGCTAGAATGGTGGCAGCTTATCTCTGAGAAGAGATGTGACGGCTACTCGCNGAGATGAAGCGCCAAAAGTCATGTGGGCCCCGTTTGGGTAAGTGAGTACATCAACTTCCCGGGGTCGTAACTTTTGCATACGATCTCCATTTTAGGCGTGTGATAACTCGTTGGAAAGGTATCGTCGAGGAGATTCATTTTGGGGGCTCAATCATGCCTTCGGCTATCATTGAGAACCTCGATCTCAAAAAACCTTCATTTGGGCCCTCAAAATGGCCCCGGAAGTTAAAACCTACTAAAAATAATAAATTGCCAAAATTTCTAGAAAACTATTTTGAGCCATTTAGAAAAGGTGGGTGGCCACCGATATCCACCAGGATCAATCCTCCCTCCTTAGGAAGAAATGGTCTCCATTGCGTTGAGTTCTTGGGGGAGAGAGAAAAGCGTTTGTTGAATCTGCATCTTGGTGAGCTGCTTGTTTTGCTGGAGACGTCGCGCTCTTCAATTTGCGGAAATCTGCCACGAACCTGTTGAGGTTGAGGCTATTCAACAAATCGAGATACATGAGAGGACGATGTGTAGAAGGAATCTTTGCACTTTGCTACGGCCTTGTCGACTTGCTTCTATTGGATAGAAGGTGCTTGGGGCAAGGCTGTAGTGGTTGCAGTGTCCTTTT
>JASDQU010884557.1:0-10779 GCA_032191745.1 Picea mariana
TTCAAGATAAGAGTTTAACTTGCAAGTATTTGCAAAAGAGGCAAGGATCGCGGACACAATATACATTGTTGAGTTGCAGGACGATAAGTTGGGAATCTAATAAAATGATAAGGTGACGAATGTGGCGATGACTAGCCTCGGTGAGGAGACCAATGACGACAGAGTATTCTGCTTGGTTGTTGGTGGCTCAGCCAAAACATATGTTGTTAGATTGGAGCAGTTCATGTGAGGGGGTATAGAGGGCCCAAGCGGTCAAAGAGAGATTATGTGTCTAGCGGCTAGCACCATCAGCATAATCGATGTGGTAGGTCAATGGAGGATACATCTGTCAATAGCACGGATGGTAGATTAGACATGAGGAGTGGAGGCGAAAAAAGAAGACTAAAAACTCTACAAATGTGTACAAAGAAAAAGCCTAAGGTAGAATGGCTACGCTCAGGCATAAAACTTCTTTAAGTACAACCCATTGACATGTTCTTTGAGAGGATAGGCTTCTGGAGAGGCTAGGATGTATGAACCTTTAGTGAGGTAGTGCTGGACAATGTAGGGTCCATGCCATAATGATTCGAATTTCACATGACCAAGAGTATCATGGGTGGTATTGTAGGCTAGGATGAGATCTCCTTTGTTAAATGAACAAAGGTTGATATGGCAGTCAAAGGTATCTTTGGACCATTTTTTATCTACCTCATTGTTCTGTAATGAAGATCAACAATCTTCATCCAATGACTCTAAGGTCAGCAAACACTCTTCCATTAGAGAAGTGTTAGGTAAGAGCTCGATGGCAATGCATAATGTGGGAATTTCACAATTGATGGGGAGGGTGGATTCGATCCCATGGATGAGGTGGAACGGTGTAAAACCGGTGGCATTTTTGACTGCCTTGTGATAAGCCCATAATGTTGAAAACAACATATGATGCCAATTGGTCTTATGTTTGTTGACAGTACGTTGTAGCATTGTTTTGAGGACTTTGTTGAAAGCCTCGACTTGTCCATTGGACTGAGGGTAGTATGGGGAGGAAAACTCATGGGATAAGCCTAAATTTGAGGAGATTTTTGCGAAGATCTCATTCTCAAAGTGTTTACCATGGTCGGATACTAACTGTAGTGGGACTCCGAAGTGGGTAATGATGTAGTTGAAGAAAAAACATGTTGTTGTGTCAGTGATATTGTTGAAAGTGGGCATGGCTTCGACCCATTTGGTAAAGTAATTGGCTACCATGAGAATTTACTTGTGTCCATTACTGGATGGAGGATTGCAAGTCATGAAGTCTATGCCCCATTTATAGAAGGGGCCAATGGTGATGACTGGATGTAGAAGAGTGGGTGGTGCTCGTGCTTTGTTTCCATAAAGCTTGCATTTGTTGCATTGCTTGACAACGTGGATGCAATCATGAAACAACGTGGGCCAAAAGTATCATGCTTGAATGATTTTTTGGGCAATGGAAATACCTAAGAGGTGGCCACCGCAAGTGCCGCTATGTAAATCATTCAAGACTCTGCCGGCTTCATCGATGGTTAGACATTGACGAAGGATGGTGTCGACCCCACATTGGTACAAGACATCACCGATGAGGAGGTATCAAGGGGCCCAATGGAGAATGTGATGAAAATCATCTCGAGAGAGATGAGACCCAAAATTCTGTGTCCGAAGGTAGATGAGAAGGTCTCCATACCAGGGGTCATTAGAGGGGATGAATAAGAGGTGTTCATCAAGAAAATCCGTATTGATGAGTGAAGTTTTAGCATCTGAGGGAAACTTTGTAATGAGCTTGGAGAGAACGTGTTCTTTCTTGGTTTTGGGAGTTGATAACTCTAGGTCATATTCCTAAAGGATGATGATCCATTGAGAAAATTTTCCATTAATCTGTCATCAACTAAGCAATGAATGCATGGGGTTGGAATCTGCTACGACTTTGGTAATTCAAAGCAGGATATAGTGATGTAGGTTTTGAAATGCGAGGAAAATTGTGAGGGTGAGTTTCTCATGATGATTGTATTTTAGGGGTGGTCCTGAAATATTTTAACTGATGTAGTAAATGACATGTTCCCACCCATCATCCCCTAGTTGGACGAGAACTTCTTCTACTGAGACAGCTAAGGCTGACAAGTAGAGGATGTAGTCACGATCATAGTCTGGAGGACTAATCAAAGGGGCATTAGATAGAAATAATCAAAATTGGTTTGATCATGTTCATCCCATTGAAATGGGATATCATGATGCAGTAAGTAGAGGAAGCCATGCACGCGTGTGGTGTAATCTGGGACAAAGCGACATAAAAAGTTAGTTTTTCCTTGTAGGCTCTACAGTTGGCGTAAATTCCTAGGTGGTGGAATTTATGTGATAGCTTGGACTTTGAGGGGGTCCACCGTGATGCTGTGTTGGGAGACAATGAACCCAAGAAGGTGTCCAACAATGACGAAAAATACACACTTGAGGGGGTTCAAGAAGATATTGTACTGGCGACATCGTTAAAAAGTGATTCATAAGTCATCTAAATGTTGGGTTTGTTTCTTGGATCGAGCAGTGAGGTCATCCAAATAAGAGAGGACGATGCAAGCAAGATCATGGAAAACATAAGTCATGGCCCATTGAAATGTAGCACCTGCGTTTTTTAGTCCAAAAGGCATGAAATGATAAGAAAAAGTACCCCATGGGGTAGTAAAACTAGTTTTATACTGATCTGTTGGATGGATTTGGATTTGATTGTAGCCAGAGAACCCATCCATGAATGACAAAGCCTCGTGGTCGGCACTGTCATCACTAATTTGGTCGATAAAATGGTTTGGAAAGTTGTCTTTGGGACAAGCATGGTTGAGATCACGAAAGTCAGTGCAGACGTGAATAGTGCTCTATTTTTTGTTAACGGGGACAGGGTTGCAAACCCATGAGGTAGACCCAATGGGGTAAATGAAACCAATAGTGCATAACTTATCGATTTCAGCTTTGATAGCCGTAGCTTTGGATGGGTGAAGTGGGTGTTTCTTTTGACGAACTAGAGTGACATCTGGCCATGTGTCGATGCAATGTTTGATTGTAGAAGGATCGAGGCTGGGCATATCCGTATATGACTAGGAAAAAATATCTCGGTATTCCTGAAAGAAATATTTGTAAGCTGTAAGTTCCTCAGGGGAGCATGCAACTCCAATGGTGATTTCTTCTATGATTCTTGGTTTGATGGAAATGTCAATTTTGATAGTGGGGGAGATATTGGCCATGTTACCTTCTTCAAAAACATTTGGGGTAGGGATAAGGTTCTTGAAACAATCTATATTCCCTAAAGGAATAAAATCCTTGGTTTTGATTGCACATACGGAGGCTTGGCTAGGAGGGTCAAAGTCCTCATGTGAGAGAAAAAGTGCTAAGTGATGAAGTGCATCCCATGGGAAATCGGGGGTAGTGAGTTCCTCCAGGATATCTTTGTCGCAGTGGAAAATGCGAGAATATAGGGGATTTAGGGAGGTGACATAGGCAATTTTTAAAGTGTGATTGTCCTCAAGTGGTGAAGATGTAGAGGAGATATCGCATACAGGGCGTGATGGATTTCTTGACATAAACCATATGTCCAGACACTATGGGTGATAAACTGCGGTAGGGGGTAAGATTTCCTATGGGAAATGAACCGAAGAATTGGGAGGATTTGGGGGAATATCCTTAGAGAGTCTAGCTATGAACCATGGAGGGGTGGGAAGTGACTCAGGTTCAGGGGAGGCAATGTTGACAGTATCTAGAGAGGGCAGGACCAGTGGTGAGGTGGTCGGATGTGGTTGAATAGGGGTTGAATTACGACCTCAGTATGCCACAATCAAAGGACACATATATGTGAAGTAAGCAAGTGAGTCACAAAGAGCGCAAGGGAATCTCATCCATTCAGGGACTGAGGAAGAGACATAACGAATGTCAGTGACGTGAGTACAAGAAAGTGGTGGTGGAGAGGGATCTTGCTAAAAGGTTTGGCGTACTGCCACCAACGTCTGGCGAAACTGAGGTAGAGTTGGGAAATGATGAGTGTAGTGGCCATATTCTGAATAGATAGCACAAGCAAATTTGGTTCGCAGCCCTTAACTTCCTATAGTGGAGGATGTTGTAGTAAGACTAGACGTGCTTGATGAAGCGGTGAGCGATGTGATTGCTTAAGGGAGTTGGATCAGATTGCGTAACTCAGGAAGAAAAGGACATCTATTAGTGGGGTGTCCCTCTCTTTCACATAGTGCGGAAGGAGGTTTAAATCACAAAGGAAGTGGACTTGTGGGATATTTCTTCTTCCATCTACCCCCAGCAGTGGCAGTAGTGCTATCAATTAGTGGTGAGGGTGGTGTGGTCGGAGCCTGTAATGGAATCTGCATCAGGATTCCCTCTGATTGAGGAGGGAGAGATGGTTGAGGAACCATTGCGGGTGGGTGTAGATACTATATAGATATGGAAAGCACCATTTTGGGAAGGGTAAGCGTCGCGGCTACCTAAAATGCTTGAACTCCAGGTGGGGTGTAGAAGAAGGGAATTTGAGTAATGGCTTGAGGGATTGTCTCCCAAACTGGGATTTTCCCCTGGGGGAGGGGGAAATAAGGGATAAGTGGTGTATTAGGGCTCTCAAGTAATTCCTTAGGTAGTAGTTCCTCAACTGGCGGGACATCGAGGTGTGAAGAGGCCTCAGTGGGAGGGATGGGTCTTTTTGTGTTGGTCCCATTAGAAGATACGACACACACTTGTGTTGAAGGGTGTATGAGAGGTGGTGCTCCATGGTATGCCCCCAGTGTTGAGGAAAAGATATGAAATTATCTTACTCAATCATTTTTAGATCTTGCTTGGCTAAAGCAAGATAGATGGGAATATCACCCTATGTTAATAACCATCAAAATTTGTATCCTAATTCACAAGTAATGATTACAAGTGCTTAGGCTAGTTTTTATAAATGAAAGCTTGCTGAAAAATTCATTATTTAATAATTTTTTGAATATAACAAATGTTGAAATAAATATAGAGACGAAAGTAAAGACACAAAGTCAATAATCAAAACATATGAGACATAAAGAAATCGTTTATTTCATTCCAATTCGACAAAAGAATCGTTCTCTTTACAAAATTCCCCGAGGAATTTTTGGACCAAAGTCAAACTTATATGTCCCCGATGAATCATACAAAAGGAATTCTGATAGAAGGTAAAAAAACTGAACTTTAAAAGTTGGATCAGCTTGCCACAGATTGTTGCCCACTTGACTCTGCACAATAGCCTTTATCAGTCATGAAATTTAATTCACAAACAAAAAATTCTACACAGACTATCAAAGATAGATCAACACCTATGAAAAACAAGTGTCTGAATGATATAATTCAGCCCTGAATCTTGTTGTCTACAATAGGAACCTGCTATCATAAAAAGAATTAGGCTTCCAATGGATTAAGGAATGAATGAAAACTGAACTATCTCAACCAAACTCAAAGAGCAAACCTTAGTATGCTTCTCCTTCTAGCCTCCTCTTGTTCCTCCTTTTCCTTTTTATTTTAAGAAAACTAGAATTGGTTGAAGTAGTTGAACTACTTATTTAGTTAATTTAACTAAAACTCAACCAACGTTTTAGTTAAGGGGGGAAAGTAATAAAATCATAATAAGGGTTTTTAATAAATAATAACTAGTAGGTGGGACCCCTTATGACTCCCTTTAGTTCTTTAACAATCATCACACAACTAGTTAATCAAACAAAACATCCCTCCTTGTGACTCCCATCATCACTTTCATATTTGACAATTTATATCAATGATAATTGAAATTATTTCCAAAAATATATTACCCATATATCCAAAAAATAGTGTGTTGTCCAAAATCTCAGAAGTCAATTGTTCTCAACAATCAATAAAAATAAAAATAAAAATAAAAATTAAATCCATATTTTCCACTCTGGGAGGCAATATTTCCCTTGTTGTTGTTGTCACCTTTTGATCTCTCTGAATTTTCCTTAGGTTGTGTGGATATTTTAGGCCTAATCTCATTGATCACATGAGAGCAATCATCTCTCAAATGCAGGCGAGAGGACACGTATTTGGCAGAGTCATTTGAGGGTGAGGAGGGGGCAGTAGTGGCATGGTGGGCCTCGGGTTTTAAACTTTTTCTTGCATGGGAAGACTGTACTGGTGAGTGGACAGGGGCATCTTGGGAAATTTGATTAACAGGTGGAGGGGCAGGTAGATATAAGTTAGGCCAGCCAGGATGTTGGGAGATTGTTGGGTGGATAATCTCTTGACATCTGTCGTTTTCAGGGACTTCAGGTTGTAGTGAGACATGAAGAGGCACTGGGATACTAGGGACCTATGGGGCTTGGAAGGGAGGCCTTTCGGGCCTAGGTTGGACCACTCCTTGCCCAATCCAGTTTAAAAATCCAGCTTGAAATAGCTGGCCTAACTCTTGCGAGTCTGCATCAAAATGTATAGAGAATATTGGCCTTCTAGGTCCCCTGTTCCAATTTCCTCTTCCTCAGTTACCCCGACCATGGCTACCTCTGATGAAAAAGTTCATTCCTGTATGAATTATTGATTAGCAAATAGTTTCTTTAACAACCATACGTGACAACTCTTTTTTAAATATGAAATAAAATTTGTCTTAGCAACATATTAGACTCATGCAATCCAATCCATACAAATCGTTTAATAGTTGTTAATGAGCAGGGGGTGAACAAGGGTTCTGAGATATGTGAGGGGTTGTATTGAGTGAAAAATGTTAAAATGAGGGGGGAAATATCATGATTACTGCTCACAAACATCAAACAATCAACTGTATCATAAGCCAAAAGAATATCTCACTGTAATTCATCCATGCGATCCTTTAACTGTCATAATACATAATTTATCTTAACTATAATTAAATTTTAGGAACAAGGAGTGGATAGTGAATATGGAAAGACAAGGGGATTGTAATGTGAAAAAAGTGAAATAATAGTAGGGAAAAGAGTGAATACTCTTCGTAAAATCAATTAAGTAATCTAGAAAACAATTCTTTATTTAATGCAAACGATCCAACCAATTAGACAATTACTGTGTGCAATTAAATAATTACTTTTTGTTAAAACTTGTTCATTGTCCCACATTTAAATATTCAACCCTTTTTATTAACACAATGTATCATCATACTCATAATCACTATGCCTTTCAAACTTCATGTTAATAGAATTCTGTTTCTTTTGATTTTCTCCCTTTTTGTATTTAAAACAAAATCCAAAGGAACACACAGTCATATTGCTTCAACTCTGTTCAACATATAAAAATATCAACCACTGCCAATAATTTGTAATTTCTCACATCAACATAGACACGAGTATTTTCCTGAGTTGAACAAACCCTTAAAAACTTGCCCGATTTCATTCTTTTGACAATATTAAAAATTAAATTTGCAATGAAAACATACTACAAAAACCCCATGCTTCATCCCTGATGGTGCAATAAAACAAAATGATGCACAATGTCTCCATAAACCATGCACAGTAACAACCAAGTCTCAGACATCAATTTTCCAATTAGTAATGATCTCACTCAGGATAAATTAAACACACAGCAGCCACGAACTTCAATTGATACCATGTTGTCGTAACACACAGACCAACACATAGCGAAAAGAGGCATCCCTGTGACTGTACATTACCATTTAGTCCCAATCAACCAATTCAATCAAACGATGAGTTGGGTTATCGATTTAACTATCACAACAAAAGGAGGCCTCGACTGTATACCAATTTTCATTTATAAACCACAACTTTCAAACAACCCGATCAAACAAAGATGAGACAATAGTCAAATCTACTATCAAACCACTTAACCAACTCATGATAGTCAACAAGATACCTGACCAGAGTGCAACTAGTTGAGTTTATCAAAATCGGGCTATGTACCCATGAACACAAGAAATAATAAAGGGTTCACTCGATTACCAAAACACAGGGAGACTGGAGTCGACCATATCAAAAGTATGTGAGTACCCTTCGAGACAAGCACAGTCTAACCAAAAGAGTTATCAACCATAGATTTGTAAAATAGGGTGACTGTTCAATACCAGGTAGGGTAGGCAATGATGCAGAGGAGCAACGATTGCTCACTGTATAGTAACAAACACCAAGAACGCGCAGAGGCATAACCCTCACGATTTTCAAAAGCCAAACCATTTATAACAATGCCGATATAAATGCAGACCTAGGTACTACCAATCAACCCTAAAGCATACTTCTTGGTATGATGTCCACCCCATAACCGACTGTGTTGATGCCAATACCACAAAATAATACCACGACCAAGTGAAAAAGATATATAGTGACCAAGAAGTGGTTCGAAACATACACAAAAACCCCATAGCGCCAAATACAACCAGATATGGTTACCATAAATGTGAGGAGGTAGACAGCAAGGCTAAGAAGAGAGAAACCCTCCAAAAAAATACCCATAAAAACAACAGAGAGCCATCAATGTTTCCACCACACAAAACAACGAATGAAATCACAACTTCAACCATCAATTTTTTATTTGTAAACGAATAACACAGACAATCATTCCAGAGAAAAAACTCATGCGTTTACACAGTTACCAATCTCAGGAAAACAAAAACCAACACATTATCGAGCCAACATTCATTTCATTTGTAGAGAGAATTCATGGATGGGCGAAAATAACCATACCTGTAACCAATGGCCTTAAAAATGCGAGTTGCTTGAGCAGTTCCTTTCACACCTAAATCTCGGAGCTTAACCACATCAAAACCAAATGAACAATAAACATGCTAGGGTGATGACCCAGTGGGAGAAGTATGGAGTGACATGCATTTATTTCACGTTGCTTCCATCCTCCATTTCATTCAATTTCGCAGTACACGAGAGCCAACCAAAACCATACCATTAATCCATGCTATTAATTCCATGCATCGAAACTTGCACATATTCCTTGTCAATTGCGCCACCCCAATCCATATTAACCATTTCCAAAACCATACCATAACATATATCAAATGTGCTCAATATAACTCAATAATATTTGTATAGCCACTAACATTGCTCGTTAGGACTAACATTAATTTCATTTGCACATAGTATAGCATAGCATAGTATAGTATAGTTCCCTTTCTTGGATTTTTTTATAAGTCTCTGTCCATTGCTCTTATTTCTTGTTGTTACTAACATGTGTCTTGTGCAGGTGTAACAGGTAATGAATCATGGCACCAATAGAAAATGTAATAATAGTCAATATAAGCCATTCATAACATGGAATTTAGAGCTTAGAATAATGAAATTAACACATAAAATGCATTATCCATCTGCCATTATGTCACAAACAAAACCAATATTTCATAATCAATCATGTATAACCCTGTGAGAAGCATCGAAATGGCAACATAAAATGTGTGATAAGACTATCTTTGATCCTCCAGTCTACAAGGGGGGTCCCACCTACTAGTATTATATATCATTAACATAGTTTAAATAATAGGCTTTAACAATACTTTGCGGGAGAAATCCTTGTTGAAATTTTTATCATCAACACCTAGCAAGGATGGGTCCTTGAAAACTCCAGGACCCATGTCAATGAGTGAAGAAGAATCTGAGCTAGTGCAGACAAGAGGCAAGGAATTATCGATGTTGGCGGAGTGGTTAGGCTCATAATGTGTAATTTTGTCGATGGTGACGATTTTCCCTTGTGGGGGAACATCATCGTTTGAAACACAGAAGAGGCTACTACCTTCATAGCGTACATGTAGCTACATCCAAACAAGATATTGTAATCGAGCGGGGTGTTGATAACCTCAATTTCAATGAGGATGGTTTTTCCCCTGAGTTCGATGGAAAATTTTGGAAGAGCCCTTCAGGGGAGGATGGTCGACCATCATAGGCTCTCAAGGTGATTGCGGATGGTAATAGCTCAGGGGAGCCAAGTTTCTACCAATTGACATTCCATCATAATAGGATGTGAGGGATACAAATGGTAGGTTCAGTATTAGGGCGTGGAATCATCAAGGGTTGTCCGGCTGTAGTTGGAGTCGCTTCTGAGGTGGCTGGATTAGATTCAGAGGCCGTGTCATATTGACGACCGCGTGTTTGTAGAAGAATTTCTTCTTCACTAGTGAGGAGGATATTGTGACCCACCGGGTTTCTAGGGTGGGTGGGCCCTGGTTTGTGATATTGCCCTATTTTTGGTGGGGCAGGGTGTACCCCTTGTTGGGTATTCATCATACCTTGGTGTGGAATAGGGTTTTGTAGTACGATCGAGGGTGGTTGTTTCAAGTATTATTGTGGGGCAGGCGATGCTGGAGGATGTGGTGCGTTCATGTATTATTTCATCTGTTTGAAGTTGGAATTTTTGGGGCAATGGTGAGTATAATCTCCATACTCACCAAAAAGAGTGCAAGGGAAGTTTTTCCAGAGGTTTTTATTTTTTTTTCTTTCCTTGGCATTTGTTGTTATTGTCCCCTTGGGGGTTATGGTTACCTTGATTCTGGTTTCCCCCAGCAAGTTGGTTTTGTTGGGTTTATTTCCACCTGGTCCCGGGTTATTATTGTTACAGTTTTTTCCTTTATTCTTGGAATTATTCGACTGATGGTCGGGATTTGTCGTATTCAATTGCTCAAAGGAATGAAGTTGTTGAATGGGAGAGGGTTGATGAAATTTAACGTCGGAATGTGGTTTTCCATGTGGAGGAAACACGGGTTGTGGGGGAATAGGAAATGAAAGTACAGATTGTTTTGTTTCAACGATCAATAGGGTACATAGGAAGGTGAAGCACTTTCACTAGTGCCCAGGTTGTATGATG
>JASDQU010884557.1:22219-33614 GCA_032191745.1 Picea mariana
TTTTCAGGCCAGAACAAAAGCCAGGTTCAGGGGTCATCCTAAGATAATCTGTTGTTATACACAGGAATCTTTTTTTCTCTTAGAACGGTATTATTTGTTCAAATTCTTCTGCAGACTCCTGAATGTTCCAGTGGTACCAGTCAGTACCAGCGCAGATTTTATCAGTTACAGGTCCATCAGAAAGACCAGGGCAACTACAACTTTTGTGCTTTCAAATCCAGACTTAGTTTCAAAAGATAATCCCACAGCAAGCCTTGTATGACCATGGAGATAGGTAATGTAACTCAAGTGCGTTTGGTTCATATTGATTTATTGTATTAATTTGCATAGTGATAAGTTTGAATTGAGGGTACCTTAATTACTCCATAGCGTTTCATTATTTCCACAACCTGTACCTAGTAAACTACCCGACCATGCCATTTTGTGTCATGAACATCCACCATTACTGGGACTTATTTCGATTTGACTCGTATATGATAACTCTACACCCTCGTACGACCTCCATCATGATCTGACACCCTAGCTATCTCCATAGAAATTCAAACCTTCTCATATTGTTTTCGTCCCGACCATTCCTTTCACCACATTCTCCATTGCATTCTCTCCTGTCATCGCTCTCGTTCCCTCGTCGTCCTCTCATCCAACCTTCGCTGCCACCGATAGACTTCCCCTGTTATGCCAAGAAGAGCCATGGTAGCCAACCGCCACGAACCAGAAACATACACTGACCTGGAAGCCCTCCCGGAATATGGAGAAACGAGAGATATCTTTAAGAAAGCAGGGTGGGAGCCATTTCTAAAAAAGTTTGATGGGTACAACGATGCCATCACACTCCAGTTTGCGCTGAATTTCGATGGTGAGACCGCCAAGGTGGGCGAAATTGAGTTCAGGGTCACAGAGGAGTTCGTTGCAGAGGCAATTCAATTGCCTACCACAGGCCAAAGATGGAAGAAGGGACAACCGGTGGATAAGAAGCTCTGTGCACAACTGTTGAAACCTCAGTACTAGGAGACGAAATGGTCCGAGGGAACGTCGCGGTCTTGGCTGGAACCTCAGTGGGCTCAAGTGTTGATCATCCTCCAGCGTTACTTAACGTGTGAGGGTCAATATACCATTATATTCCCCTATCACGCCCGACTTCTGTTGCACTTCACAGGTACTCCGCTGAACATACCTTATTTCTTGTTAAAAAGTCTAAAAAGGATGGCCGAACAGGTCCAAAGGGTTAGTGAGTTTCGGGGAAGTTTATTTCACTTCGGGTCAGTTAAGATATTGATTAAATTTTCACTGTCAAAGAAGCAAGAGACTTGGGACCTCTTCACTGTAAAAACCCTTGCTCATGCCCAGTCGAAAGCTAAGAAGGTGAAGCCTGTCTCCCCACACAAAAAGCCGAACCCCAAGATAAAGAAATTCAAAACCCTGACTAAAGACTCTGCTGGGAACCCTGAGCCCGAACCTCCAATAGATGACGAGGTAGAAACCAATGCTGAAATTAGGAAGGCCACCACACCTACAGAGGCGAACATTGCAGTCCCGAGTTCTCCCCCAGCCGCCGATAACATAATTGATGTGGAGGAGCTAGTTGAGTCAATTGATAAGCCTAGGAGGAACCCCAAAAGAAAATGTAAGAGCTTATTGTCGGGGATGGAAAACTCGGTACCTAGTTACCCCACACAAGAAAGAATGGAAAGTATAGATGGTCACGAGGAGGCCCCGGAGCCATCTGAGATGACCTCGACTTTGTCCCAGCTCATTCGAAAAAATCGTAGAACCAATCGGCAGGCCACTACACCCAAGAAAATTGTGCAGAATGAGTCCATCCAAGTACCAACCGGTACCCCCGTTCAGATGACAAAATAGCTCACCCCTGAACCCCATCTAGTTGACACTTCTACACTCATCCCAGCTCATCCAGATCCAACTGACAAATATGAACTCAGCCCAGATCGTAATTTTGACCCAGCTGATACTTATGAACGCAGCCCAGATACATTCACTCCTGAATTCGGTTCAGAGCATAATTCCGATAGATTTCACACCCCTGCTCAAAGTCCCGAAGAATTTACCCATGCATCTAGCCCTCCAGCACAACCTGAACAAGAGAAAACATTTGAAACCCACTGCGAGCTCTCCTCCAGTCGGTCCTTGAAGCCAATGGTGTCGAAGCTAGAGAGCAAGAACATCACATTAAAGGAAAAGTTGCATGAGTATCGGGTATTGGACAGACATATTAAAACCAAAAAGGAAATCCTCAAGCTCAGGGTAAATCACCTCTTATCTAAAGTTGAAAGACTAAAACAGAGGAACATGGATATTTTCAAAAGGAACAAACAGCTTCAGAGGATTGCTAGGAAGCATGTTATAATCAACAGGGTCCTTAAGAAAGAAATTCGGAATCTGAAGAAGCAGGAGAGGCTATAGATGCTGGTTGCAGCCGCTGCAACCCTTTGATGGCTACCAGTTTTGATTTTTGTTGCCTGAGTACAGGCAAGGTCTTCAGTGTGGGGGCATGTTGGTCCCCAGTTTTGACCATATCTTTTTGCCTATATTATATTCCACAGACCTCCATTCATATGCCAGTACCACCCTTTTGGCCTTGTCTTGACATAATTAACATCTCACTACCATTTAATGGGGTTACCTAAGGTATCTTTGCATTTCAAGCTATTTTTGTGCACTTTAATGCTTTAAATTGGTATTGGAACTAATATCGCTTGGGTTAGGTACCACTGCTATTCTTGGAACAGGATGCCGATACCAGGTACCCACTCGTACTCGCGAAGATGCCAATGGAGCCGCCTAGGATATGTGCGTTATGGTTCGAATGGGAGACAGAGAGCTCGCAGGACAGCTGGAGTCATCGCCACAGGGTGCTCGAAGACATAATGATAAACCTGGATCTATTACTCTTCATCATTCACACTTCGTGACACTACGTGTCAAGAAGATGTGAAATACGTTTTCAACTTGATTCCATGACTATTCTCGGATCAGGGATCCGTTTGTTTTTATGCACCTTTGTTTTCGACTGTTATGAACAATAAGACTTCTATAAAAACCCAGGATCACTCCTGAGAACGGGTTACTGTTGCCGTTACTATTGTTATTGTTGCTGGATTATGCTATGCCGTGAACATATGTTTTGAATATGAACTGCTGTTGCGTATATTATTTGACTGTCATATGATCTGAGTATTATTTTGACGAGTTAATGAGGCATGAAGTTACACTATATTTGCATAGAATGATCTAGTCGGCTCTGGTCGTTATCCACAGTGTTTGTGTCGTTTGGTTGGGCCCGCCAAACCGGTGCAAGTCGCTGCCTTATTTTGCAACAAATTTAGTTTTATGCTGTCATAGCTTTAGTTCATTTCAAGGTTTTAGAACTTGCATCCGAGGTAGCTTAGCGTTCACAGATTTAGCTTTAGTTTATCATAGCTTCAGTTCATTGCAGTGTGTTAATGTTTGCTTACACGACAGTTTAAAAGTTTCAGAATTGTGTTTATTTATTCCTCAACTGAATCATTTCAGCGTACTGTTATCTTTTTACGTTGGTGAATATTAAACACAGGACTGATGCCTGTAGGGTTAGAACATGCATGTGGTTGTTTGGTTTTCATTTTCAATTCAAACATAGATCAGGATTAGCATGCACTTTGCTTTGTTAGACAATAGTTACCTTGCTTGCTTAGAACAATAGATTACGGTTAGATCAAGGGGAGCTCCTGGTACCAGTAGATAGTATAGTACTCTGTTTCCTGTAGACAGAATTAGATTTATTTTTGATGCTCAGAATGAATGCATTTTCGACAATACTCTGTGTGTCGTGACTTAAACATAAATGATTATGGTAGATGATCGGACATAGAGGTAAAATAATCTTGTGGAACCACACTTTTGAATAGAAATAGCAGCACCAGCACTCAAACACAAGACTATTTTGTTGTTGATGACTTACATAGGAGATGCTCAGCTTCAGGGTAGTTATTAAGATTCAAGTTCTCAGAATAAGTGTGTGTTTTCTTCTTAGGATAGCATTCAGATAGAGACTAGATGCTTACCTGCACATACTGTGTATCAGATCGAAGTTTACCAACCCTGGTTTGACAATTTAGTGTTTCAGGTCATTCAAAGCTTCAATTTAGCAGCCTGACAGAGATCTTCTTACAATGGGAGAAAAATGGAAAATGATGAAGAAAATCAATGCCTCTTCCCTCAAGAGGTGAGTGAAATGGCCTATTGTAATGGTGCTTGAATACTCCAAGGAGAAAAGAGGATTCTCAAGGGAGAATTGAGGCAGCATAAAAATACTATGAATATTGGTTTCTTAGTGCACCCATGGCTTCCATTTATAGAATTTCTTCAAGGCAAAATTCAACTAGTTCTTAGTGTGAACAAGGGGCCCTTTAGGGCACCCTTTGGTCCTTGACCAACCCCCCATTCAAATTTCTCTTAGATATGGAGGTAAAATCAAGTTGGGAGCTAGTCCATACGTGGTTGGGGGGATGACAAGAACCATAAATGCACCGTTCACAGGAGTGCGCAGATTTTCTCATACACAGTCATGCATTTTCCACATTGTGTGCTCTACAGGGTTTGTTTGCCCACGCATTGTGCACGTGCTTCTTTTAGTGAGTTCGTGCATGTCAATTTTTCCCCAATTGTATATTTTTTGCCTTTTGAAATGCATTTATTGCTGCTGGTGAACTAATTGTTGTTGGCATTGCTGTATTTATGTAACCATTTGTGTGCAATGTTGCGGACGAAATTTCAGTGATAACACACTCTTCCAGGTCTTTTAGAAGACAATAATTTTCACCTGGGACAAAAACGATCTTAAAAGGACCCAACCATAATTTTTGAAACTTAGAATTCCTTCCTCTATCAACATGAGTTGAATCCCAAAGCAAGACTTTCTCATTTACTTTAAATCTGACATCTTTTGCACTTTTATTGAAATATTTCTTTATTGTTTGTTGTCTTCTCTTTATGTTCTCCAATGCAAACATCCTTTGTTCCTCTAAACCCAAAAATGCATTTATCTTTTGAGAAATATTAGAAGAATTTAACTCTTCAATCTGTAGCATCAGCCGTAGAGAAGAAATTTCCAGCTCGGTAGGAAAAATAGCTTCTTGACCATAAACAAGATGAAGGGAGTGCAACATGTGCTTACCTTAGTAGTAGTGAAATCTTTCCAAAGGGCGTAAGTGAGGAGGGCCTACCTTTGACGAGGCTTATCTTCAATGAGCCTCTTGATAATTCTAACTAGATTTTTGTTAGTAGACTCGACTTGCTCATTTCCTTGAGGGTAATAAGATGATCAAGTAAAATGTTTGACTCCCAGCTTAGCTAGAAACTGAGTCAGCTTAACAGAAATGAAAGCGGGACCGGTGTCTATAATAATTTATAAAGAAATTCAAAATCTGGAGAGAAAATTAGTTTCAAGGAAATAAATAACATGTTCATCCTATGAATGTTTCAGTGGGATAACTTTAGTCCATTTCGTAAAATAATTTGTGGTTTTCAAGACAAACACTTGCCCCGCTGAAGATGGAGGATTAATAGGACCGATAAATTCCAGACCCCATTTTGAAAAAGGAAAATCAGGGAGGACAGGTTGCAAAGGAATGGAAGACAAACTTTCTTTCCCAACGATTTTTTGGCACTTGTCAGAAGATCTTGAAAAGTTATAAGAATCTTGAAAAATTGAAGGCTAATAATACCCTTTTCTGATGATTTTAAAAGCAGTAGTTTTAGCAGAAAAGTGGCCACCCACATGAATAACAAAATCTGAATATCCATGGGTTTCTTGTAACAATTTTTGTGCTTCCTCATTCTTCACACACCCAAGTAATATACCATCGGTAGATCTCCTGAATAAGAAGTCTCCTAAAATAACATATCTAGAAGATTCAAGACAGAGCCTTCTTTTTTGATGTGTATCTAAGCTATCTGGACATTTCTGATTTTGCAAGTAATACACCAGATCTTTATACCATGGATGTTCATCTATAGGAAATATTTGACTATCAATGTAAAATAGTGTTGAAAGAGGATTATCTTGTTCGTCAATTTCTTCAACATGCTGAGTCAAGTGAAGGGCTAAGTCTCGTCCCTTAATTGTTTTTAAATCATGATGGTTAAATCATGCTCCTAGATCTTGGCAAGCCAATGTTCAAGCTTCCCTGAAAGATAATTCTGTGAGAGAAAAAACTTGACAGCAGGAAAATGATCTTTTACCAGTGTGTGTTTGCCTAAGATAAAGGGGAAAAATTTCTCCACATCCTTAACAAGAGAAAAAACATGTTTTTTAGTACAAGAATATTTGAATTCATCATCTGATAAGCTTTGACTCATGTAATCTACTGGTTTATCGTTATTCTGGTCATCACATTGTACAAGAATAGCAGAAACAACTTCTTTTGTGGCATTAATGTATATAATAAAGTCTTTCTCAAAGTCTTGTTTTGCCAAAACCGGTGCGGAACTGATTGTCTTATTAATCGTTATGAAATAATTCTCGACGTCATCAATCCAAGAAAAGGAGCAATCTTGCTTGAGAATATTGTGAATCGGTTTGACCATTACATCAAAATCAGGAACAAATCTACGGACAAAGTTGATAATGCCCATAAAGGCTTGAACCTCCTATTTGGAAGTGGGGGTAGGAAGGTTCATAATAACAACGATCCTTTCAATATCTATTCTTATTCTTGAATCAGAAATAATATGCCCAAGGAGCTTGCCCTTGGTAAAACAAAAAATAGAATTAGAAGGATTTAAAGAAATGTCGAACTTTCTGCATCGCATGAGAAATTTTCTAAGATGACCAAAATGATCCAATTAGTTCTTTGAATATACAGTCAAGTCATCAAGATAAATCTGAATAATCTTACTGATCAGATCGTTGAATTCTATCTGCATAGATCTTTGGAAGGTGGCACCTGCATTAGATAAACAAAAGGCATGCATTCATAAGAAAATGTGCCCCAACATGTAGTGAAAGTGGTTTTGTATTTATTGGTCCTTTTTACCTTGATCTGATTATAACTAGAAAAACCATCAAGTAAGGACATCATTTGTGACCCTGCAACTTGTTGCAAAATCATTTCCATATTAGGGAGAGAAAAATGGTATTTTACGCTTGCTCTAGTCATTGCATGGAAATCAATGCACATTCAGATCTGACTGGTTGTTTTCCGAACAGGAACCAAATTGGAAACCCACTCGAAATACTTAACAGGAAAAATTATCTGAACTTTCAAGAGTTTTTCCAACTAGTTCCTAATAGTATCTTCAAGTGCGGGGTTAATGGGTCTTTGTTTTTTCCTAACTGGTTTTATACCCTCCTTGATAAGAATGGCATGTTGTATAAGAGCAGGATCTAAACCATGAAGATTCTCATAAGACCAAGCAAAAATATCTTGAAATTCATGAAGTAACTCAGTGAATTTCAAATTTTCTTCATTAGAACATTAGGCACCTATCTTAACATTCTTTGGGAAATCGAGTGTTCCAATGTTCAAGGAAATGGTTTCACCCACTTTGCTTTTTTACTCCTCTTATTTATACTTTTCTTTGTTTCCTACATCACTCGATGAAAATTAACTTCCTAGAGGAGTCAAGCCCTTCAGAATTTTGTTATTTTCCATGGATCTAATCTCTTTGGGCTTATATGGTTCATTTTGTATCAAAGAACATATGATTTCATCACTAGGGAAGACCTACTATGACTTTACATTGGCAGGGATATGAGGATGATATAAAGATTGAAAAGTACAATCAGGTCTTTTTGGTAGAAGTTGTCGATTAGGAGAGGCTGCAAAAACAACTAACCTGTTAGCCATTGAGTTCAATTACCTTTTAACATGAGTGATGTTAAATGATAATAAGTTCGAGATAAGCATCCAAACAATTTGGGTGTAGAATTTCATTAACTTGTTGCTAGGAGAATATATTTTACATACAAGGTTCACAACAAGCTCGGAGTCCCCAGAAACTGTAAGGTGTCCACAACCTAACTTATAGGCATTTTCAATGCCTAGCAATAATGCTTCAAATTCGGTGACGTTGTTTGTGCAAGAAAATTCTAACCTATAGGAAAATTTGTGAATTTTACCTAGAAGTGAGTACAAGATAATGCCAGCTCCATTACCTTCATTGGATCATGAGCCATAAAAGTGCATGTGCCACATACCATCCTCCAAATCAATTTGTTCCATAGTAGTTTCATCCTCATCCACAAAGATGGAGTACACCCCTAAATCCTCCTCGACATAGCTTACATTAGGTTGTGTAATGCTTTCTATGTAAGGTGAGATTATTCATTCCCTTAGGACTATGATATTATTTCCATTCCGAGGAATGGATAAGTGTGTCTCGTCAAGTGAAATATATCCACCTGTCAAGGCTTTCCAGTCTCTTCCTAAGATGATAGAATAATTACTTACTGGCATGTCAATTACCTGGATATTAAGGGTTGTCTTGATTTTAAGAGGTGCACACATAACTAAATTCACGTCTTTGATTTCTCCCATAGTCGACTATTGTAGACTATTATATGAGATCATGATTCTAGAATTTTCATTAGTACAAGACAATCCTAGCTCTTCCATAATAATTTTTGACATTACGCTTGGGCCTGAACCGTCGTCTATTAGGCAACAATGGGATATTTTGTCCATAATATTTACAGAAATGAAAAATGGGGGATTTTTTACAGGGTGTCTAAAGTTATTTACACTTACTTTATTTACACTAGAATCATCTTCTTTTACCTCTTCAGAGAGATTTTCTATGGTGGAAGATTTTCCTTCCATGAAATTTTTTAGATGCTTTTATTGCTCAGGGACAGAAACCATGTCTAGAAGAGTAGCATCGACCTTCATATTAGCCAATTAGTTGAGAATGTTATATTTGGAAGAGGGAAGAGGGGAGGGAATTCCTTGGCTGTCAGGAGTCTTGGTAGCTTGTTCAATAGCATATTGCGAAGATAAGATTGGTCTAGAAGAAGTACGAGGGGGGTCATATTTTCCTTTTGAAGCATAGGATTTATTCCTAGTGTTTATGATCATGGCATTCTCTGGTTATGCCCAATCTAGAACAACAATGGTAGTTTCAGGCCTTTTTCCAAATATTTTATCTATGGAACTCTTCTTTACCTCACAAGTACTTTCCTTGTGATATTCCTTGCAAAATTCACACCAACTATGAGGCATGATGGCTTTGGGATGAAAGTTATTTTCATTGGGATTCATAAAATATGGTGAAGAAGAAGATGAGGCCCCATGAGTAAGTGAAGGGATGTTTCCCTTTCTCTTGTATGCTATCATCTGGTTATTCATATCCTATACAAGTTGTAAGAGGGAAAACATGTTCGTTTGTTTAATTGAGTCTCCTTTGGGAAGACTTGTTCTTCACACTCTAGACAAGCATGAAGAGTGGAACCAAGATTGTCAATATATTTTTCTTCAAGCCTATGCCGATAAGGGGAAGGTAGATAATTATAGTAATTCATAAAAGTGACTTGGTTCTGGGGGCGAATAAGTTCAGGAATTTGATTATACAACTTGGTGAAACGAAGGTTGAAAGACTTGATAGTCTCACCATCTTTATACACAATGTTATTATATTCCCAGAATTATTTGGCTGGGCTCTTAGAATTCCCATAAGTAGATTTGATCTAGTAAAATAACTCTTCCCAAGTGGAAAGAATCTTGGGAGGGAGATCGAAGAAATCTGCCATTGCTTTCCCTTCAAGAGAGTTGACAAACAGGCACATACAAGTATCATTGTCATTAGCTCCTATATTGTGACAGGCATTAGAGAATGCCACCAAGTGTTCATTTGTAGTGACTTTGTTATTCCCTAAAAATCTAGGAATATTTTCTTTAAATTTTGGTAGTAGACGAGTGGAAGGTGCTAGGTTTAAAGGGGGGGATACATGCCATGGGGTAGTAGTAGCATCTTCTTCGAATTGAAAAAGTCCATACTTCCTTATGACCTTGGCGGGGTTGGTAGTAGATTGGATAGGGACCCGATGACTATACAAACTACCAATTACTAGCGAGGCTGAAGGTTGAGATGACAAGACACCTCTAGTGCCACCAGAGCCACCCATGGATGCCATTTTATAAATGATGGGTAAGGGTGAGAAAGATGAACTAGCCGAATCAGACAAAGTTCTCCTTAGAGTACCTTGTTGGGCTGAAAAAACAACATTCCTTCTTTCTATTTCAACGATAGGAGTAATTTCAGGAGATGATCCTATTCTTCTCCTAGAGATGAGAGGATTTAAGAACATGAAAAAGAAGATCAAAAATTTAGGAAAAAGAAAGCTATAGCTGATTCCTAGGCTCCCTTTACCTGGACTCCCAGCGTTCTTGAACACTTATGTCATGTTCAATCACTGCCCACGAGCATTCAAGCTCAGCCCTGGTGTTAGCGTTTTCTAAGATGGTATTGAATAAAGTTAAATCAATGTTGGTTTGGTCTTTAAGACCTGACTCAATATATATACTTTTTTTAATAAAAAAGTGGATCCTGCTATATTGAATTATCCAAAAAACTTTGACAAGATATACAGTGGTATAGGTCTAAGTCACCAAAAATGATGCCGATTACCGGAAACTAGCATAAGTGGAGAGCATATAATAGTTACAAGATAAAACAGGAAAGAAAGTAGCATCTGTCCTGCCCGGAGGAAACCAGGACAAATGTCTATAGTCAAGATGATCATAAAACAGTAACACGATAAGACTAAAAAACCAAGATAGCATAAAAACCTAGGTACCCGGTGACATGTCACCCTTACCAATCTACCACGTGGACTCAGCCGAGATGGAAAATGCTTGTGCGTAGAGGGGGCACTTCCACTGAGCTGGAACATTGGAATATGCATCGAGGAGCATGTCCAGGCGCTGGCCCATGAGAAGGGCCCTATGCTCCAGGTCTTCCATGTGGCCTCGGAGTTCGAACACCAGAGCCAGGTGCTCTGCACGGAGGAGAGAGCCATGCAAACCGCAACCCACGTCGTTGAGGGGAACATTCCTCAGTTCCACTATCGCTCCAATTCCAACGTCGAACTCCATCTGCTCCGCATCATTATCCACGTTCACCTCTGCTCCGGTTTCTTGCATATCATGGCTGGTGGGGCTATAGTCACCCGACCAGGGAATTTATTCAACAATGCAGTCGGGGATATCATCTTCCTAAGCCAAATTGGGTCTGCTTTCCTCCCGGTGAGTCGCCTCTATGGCGCGGGGCTCCTCTGCAGTCGACAGGTCCTCCATAAATGGATATTCCTCCACGAAACAGGTGGGAAACACATCCTCAGCTCCAGCCTCTTTCCTGTCTCCCAGCTTATGTTAAGAACCAAACATCAATATAGCATAGA